>PVLC010005673.1:30972-51881 GCA_004027655.1 Graphiurus murinus
TTTTTTTTTTTTTTTTTTTTTTTTTTTTTTTTTTTTTTTTTTTTTTTTTTCCCGGTACTGGGGATTGAACTCAGGGGCATTTTACCTCCAAGCTATACCCCCAGCCCTATTTTTTATTCTTTATTTTGAAACCGAGTCTCACTCAGTTGCAGAGTGCCTCACTAGGTAGCTGAGGCTGGCCGCGAACCCGGATCCTCCGGTCTCAGCCTCCCAAATGCTGGGATTACAAGCGTGCGCCACCACGCCTGGCTTATCCCTTTATTTTGAAACAGTTTCACTAAGTTTTGGATGGCCTCACTAAATTGCTGAGGCTGGCTGAGAACCTGCGATCCTCCTGTCTCAGCCTCCCAAGTACTGGGATTACAAGCGTGCGCCACCATGCCCGACTTAAAGCATTCTTAATTTAGCAGGTTCGTTAAGATCAGGAGCTATGGAGTCATGCTGCCTGCAACAAATCTGCCACTTAAAAACTGTGTATATATCCTTTGAGTCTTAGTTTCCCATATCAACAATGTTATTCTCTTATCCAATAGGAAATCTACAGATATAATCAACAAAGCAGCTGTTCACAGGAAAAAGTTCTGTGCTGATTCTGATAGCTTATCACAAGAACTCAGGCATTTTAACCAAAAAGGTACAGAATTGGTTAAAGAGTGTATGAAACAGTGCAATACACTCAAGAGCAACCTGGAAGAAATATCTCAAGATGCCAAACAGAGATGTGAGTCTCTGAACACAAGCACGACTTATTATTCTGAACAGTGGGTATCTTGCTTAAGTAAAAGGAGAGAGGAACTTCAGAACATATTGGAGGTAATAACTTTGCATCTGGAACCTATTTTCGGGAGAATAGTTATAATCAGAAAATTAAATATTCTTGGCTTAGAATTGATTTCAAAACAAATAATAGTTTAAGATATAATGAGTAACTTAAAATTTTAAGTCTAATCCTGCTATGCTTATACATGATCTTGTTTCATGCTTTGGTATGTGTCTTCTAGATCTCTAAGCAAATTTAACATTTGTCCAGCTTCTGTCCTGTATCTATCCTTGGTTTTTGACTTGTTAGTTCTTTAAGGAAGGACACTGTATCTTTGACATATAATACTTTCCATTTCTATTTACTTTGCTCCAGGTACTTTCAAACCTAATGTTGCTTTAAACACCTAAGAATTGTTCTGGTGTATCAAAGACAACTTGATAGGTTTGTGGGTTCACTTGAACTTAACATTTGCATGAGCCCTTTGTGACTTGGTTTTTCCTTTTTGTGTAGTGAAAGGATTTTACTATATTCTCACAAAGTAGGTACAAATAATTTAAACATTTTAAGCTAGATAAGTAACCTGGGAGGGTGGGAGTCAGGGTTCATAGAAAAATGGCTAATTTCAAGTTTGAGACAAAAAAAATGTATAGGGTTGTGAGCTATACAGCCTACTATACCAGAAAGTAAGGATGCTATTAAAGATTCCTGATGTTCTATCAAAAGGGCTTAGAAGCCAATCTGATACTACTTCACCTGTTCAAAGATAGTATAATTTGCCAGGTGTAGTGGTGCACACCTGTAATCCTAGTACTTGGAGGATTGCAGGTTCACAGCTATCCTCAGCAACTCAGTGAGGCCCTGTTTCAAATAAAAAATAAAATAGGGCAGGGGATGTATCTTAGAGATAGAATGTCCCCGCGTTCAATCCTCAGTACCACAAAACAAACAAACAAAAGATAATATAATTTAAGCATCAAAAAGAATAAAGACTACAATAGAGTAAAAGACATCAAATATATTTAAACTCATAAATTCATAAAAATTTCATGAGTTTTCATTGGATCATGCTAGGGAAGGCAGTACATTATTCTGAAGACCAGTAAATAAAGAGAAACAGTATAGCATCCATCTACCTTTCCTGAAAGAACCATATCTTGGTTTAGCAGGGTAACTGATGTAGATAAATACTTTACAGAATCTCAGCTAATAAAATGGAAAAGAAATGATACATCTAGAATATCACCACTTTGCAACCCTTAATGAAATAATCCTTGTGGCCATTATGATTGCTAAGTCATTTGATCAAATATTTAAGGGGAACTTTGTAATTAATAGGGTAACTACACCTGAACCTGTTGAATTAATCTTAATATGACAGATACAGCCAGGCATTGTGTGCTGTCAGTACCAACAACCAATGAAATATTCTTATGAAAAAATTAAATCTAAATTAGATCAAAGGTTTAGATCTAGCCAGCTTATAGAAAATACAAAGGACAGATGAACATATGAATATATAGCATAGAATTGCAGTTGACCAAATCCAGAATTTGAGATATTCAATAGGATAAAAAGCTGATTCCTTCAAAAATAAAGGTTTTCAAGGTTAAAAAATGAGTCATTGTCAACATGATTTACATTATGATGTGAGACTATAATGCACCAATAAAAGCACATTAAAAAAAAAGGATGAGGAAGGATAACTTATAGATCAAAAAGACCTTAATTTAAGTTCTAGTTTGCTTAAGACAGTCCTTCCTTATATCTCTTATATTGGGATAATTATTAAGAATGGATTCTTTGAATTTAAACTGTTCCAGTTTGATTGACGAATTATATAGTTACCTTTGCAGAATAAATCAGCCACATCTAGAGATGAATTCTGGCTCAAACAAACCAATTGTGAAAAACATTTGAGATAGTTGGTGAAATTTGAAAACTGACTAGACATTTGATATGAAGGAATAAATGTTAAATTCTTTTAGATGTGATAGTGGTCTTAACTCTTAGAGATTTATGCAGAAGTAAATGGGTGAAATAATAACGGGATTTGCTTCAATAAAATTCTGAATAGGAGAAGGAGTGGGTGGCCAAACTTGTTTCTTCTGTACTTTGTATGTTGGTAAATGTTAAGGCTGAGTGATGAACACAAGGGAAGGGGGTCCATTATCCTGTTCTATCTATTCTTGTATTTTTAAAACTTATACTATGAAAAGTTTCACAGTACGGAGAAACAGTAGATTGAATAAAGCACTGACAACTTTAATTTTAATAATGAAAGCATGTTTGCATCAATTACAGGTTGTAAACCGATGTTGTGAGGCTTCAAGTTCAAAGATCACTGAAAAGTTAAATGAACATAAAGCAGCTAATGAAAAGCAGCATAATATTTTTCTTGGTCAGATAAGTACTGATGAAGAAAATTTGACAGCACAAAGTCTAGAACTGAATGAAACTATAAAAATTGGTTCAACAAAGCTTAACTGCTTCTTGCAACAGGATCTGAAACTGGATATCCCAACAGGTACTTTAAAAAGGAAATTGAGAGCTGGGCATAGTGGCGCATGCCTGTAGTCCCAGTACTTGGGAGGCTGAGATGGGAGGATCACAGGTCCGAGAATAGCCTCAGCAATGTCGTAAGGCTTTCGGCAACCTAGCAAGACCTTGTTTCCAAACAAAGAAAATAAAAAGGCCTGGGAGTGTAACTTGGAGGCAGAATACCCCTGGGTTCAATCCCTAGTAAAACATAACACACACACACACACACACAGAAATAGAATCATTAAATTCTTTGAAGTTGAATTCAACCCCAAACAGTGTTAGAGGTGCTTTAAAATTGGGTTCTGCCATTGCCTACTGGGAATTTACCATCTCACTGTAATCAATCCAAATATGGAAAAATTAGAATCTCAAATAGGTTTAATTGTGTTAGGTATCTTGACATAGGTGATGCATACTCCTAGAAATTTGGGCATCACAGTTCAGTAAAATTTCACTTTTAGGGAACTGGCTTTGAAAAGATATTTTGCCAGGCATGATGGCACACACCTGCAGTCCTAGTACTTGGGAGGCTGAAACAGGATTTCAGGTTTGTGACCAGCCTCAGCAACTTAGACTCTCAGCAACCTAGCAAGACCTTGTTTCAAAGCAAAAAATTAAAAAGGTGTTTGGGGGTGTAGCTCAGAGGTAGAAGCCTCTGGGTTCAATCCCCACTACCACAAAAAGAAAAAAAAAGAAAGGACAGCTTAGCAAGGCATAATGGCACACACCTATAATACTAGAATAAGCTGAGCCAGGAGGATTGCCAGTTCAAAGCCAGTATGCAGTAACTTAATGAGACCCTGTTTCAAAATAAAAAGTAAAATAAGGCTGGTGGTATAGCTCAAAGGTAGAATGCCCCTGGTTCAATCCCAGTACCAAAAAGGGGAAAAAAAAAAAAAAAAAGAAAGAAAGAAAGAAAAGAGGACATTTAAAAACAAAAATAAGCCGGGTGTGGTGGTGCACTCTTGTAATCCCAGTACTTGGGAGGCTGAGACAGGAGGAGCCAGGTTCACAGCCAGCCTCAGCTACTTAATGAGGTCTCCACAACTTAGTGAGACCCTGCTTCAAAATATAGAGTAAAAAATAGGACTGGGGGTGTAGCTCGGAGGTAGAATGCCCCTAGGTTCAATCCCTAGTACCACAAAAATAAACAAACAAAAATAAAACTGGCCAACCATCTATCTAGCATTGTTTGTAAAAGGACAATTTTCTAAGCACCAAGACTATTTCAGGGATGTAATTGGCTAACTCTAGTTTAAGGTAACGTTTACTACATTGGTTTTTTGGGGGTTTTTTTGCGGTACTCGGGGGCATTCTACCTCTGAGCTATACCTCTATTTTTTATTCTTTATTTTGAAACAGGGTCTCACTAAGTTGTGGAGTGCCTCACTAGGTAGCTGAGGTTGGCCTCAAACCCAGATTCTCCAGTCTCAGCCTCCCAAATGCTGGGATTACAAGCGTGTACCACCACACTGGGCTTGGTTCTTTTGTGTCTCTTGTTTTGTCATAGACTGTTAGCATTTAGGAATCACCATTTTGAGAGGTCAGATGTGGCAGAGCCCACTAGGCTGTAATGATTCAGAGCCCTTCATGAAGGTGTAATAGACTCTTTACACAGGAGGAATAATTGGGTTATATATTGAATTGTGGTGATGGTTGTATACCCTTATATATTAACTAAAAATCATTGAATTGTACACTTAAAATGAGTGAATTTTGTGGTATCTTATTATACCTCAAAGCTTTTTTAAAAGGAGCAGTTATGAAAGGAGATTGTGCTAAAGAATTTTCGTTTGGCTGCTGGTTGTGGTAGTCCTAGCTACTCATGAGGCTGAGGTGGAGGATCACTTGAGCCTATGAGTTCAAGATCAGCGTGGGCAACAACATACTGAGACCTCATCTCAAGGGGAAGAAAAATGATAATAATGTTGGTTTATTTTTACCCCCAAGAGACCTATAAGATTTGTTGTTCACTTATCATTGAAATGTTGAATGAAAAGGCAAGTGTCTTTGTAAATTATGGCACTGTGAGCTCATTATAAAAGGATACAATATTTAAACACCACACTAAATTTATAGTGAAATGACTACTCTTATCAAAGTAGTCATGTTGGGAAAACTACTTTTATTCTAGTCATGCCGCCATTTCTCATAACACCTTGTAACCCCTTTTAGTGCCTATTATACATCTTTTGTATATCCTCAGAGGTGGAAAACTGCATGTTTTAGAGGTAGGATGAATCTAGAGAATGGTCAAGTCTATTTAAACTATTAAGTTCCAAGTTTCTAGTTCTAAATAAGACAATGGGACATAATGAGTTAAGTTAGTTGTCAAACCGGGCATGGTGACACACACTTGTAATCCCAGTACTTGGGAGGCTGAGACCAGACTCAGCTACTTAGTGAGACCCTCCACAACTTAGTGAGACCCTGTTTCAAAATAAAGAATTAAAAAATAGGACTGAGGATGTAGCTCAGAGGTAGAATGCCCCTGGGTTCAATCCCAAGTACTGCAAAAAAAAAAAAGATTAGTTGTCAAATTAGAAAATGCAACTAGTCGCAAGCATATGTGCCTGACAACTAACAAGACTGAATATGTTTGGCAATTTTTTTTCCTGAGCTACACTATTTTTTATTTATTTATTTTGAAAGAGGGTCTCACTAAGTTGCAGAGAGCCTCACTAAGCTGCTGAGGCTAGCCCAGAAACTTCTATCCTCCTGTTTCAGCCTCTCAAGTACTGGGATTACAAACATGCACCACTACACCCAGCTCAGTCATTTTATGTTTGGAAGATAAGATTCATTTGGAAATATAAATTTTAACTTTTTAAAAAAATCTTATTTATATTCCAAATTTCAGTTTTCCCCACTTATCTAATGTCTGTTCCAGGTACAACACCACAAAGAAAAAGTTACTCATATCCATCGACATTGGTGAGAACTGAACCACGTGAGCAACTGCTTGATCAGTTGAAAAATAAACAGCCTGAGCTCTTACTGATGCTAAGCTGTTCAGAAAACAATAAAGAAGAGACCAGTCAGGTAAGATGGAGTGGTTGATTTCGTGTGGAAAATGTTACTCTTTACTTTTCAGTTTTACTCTGCTTTCATTCCAGTTGCTTGACCCTTACATCTCTTCTTGTAATCTTGTCAACTTTTAAGCTATTAGACTAATAAATAATAGATAGTATTCATATTGTGCTTGTTTTGTGCCAGTTTTTTTGTTGTTGTTTTGTTTTGTTTTTTGTTTTTTTGTGGTACTGGGGATTGAACCCAGGGACATTCTACCTCCATGCTACACCCCCAGTCCTATTTTTTATTCTTTATTTGGAAACAGGATCTCACTAAGTTGCGGAGGGCCTTACTAAGCAGCTGAGGCTGGCCGCAAACCTGCGATCCTGCTGTCTCAGCCTTCCAAGTACTGGGATTACAAGTGTGCACCACCACATCTGGCTTTTGTGCCACAGTTTTAAGCTCTTTACATGCATGTTAACTTAGTTCTTTCAAAACCCTGTGAGGTAGATTCAAGAACTATACCTATCTAATAGATGAAGAAACTAAGCATTACTTTGTTCCAAGTCACAAAGATGGGGCAACAATTAGAACTTAGACACCCAAGCTTACAATTTGTGCTCTATAGTTAGTAGTATCTGTAGAAAAGTTGGGCAATTCAAAAATATTAAAGAAGAAAATGAAAATTAAGCTCTAATTCCATATTCTTAGATTACTGCTTGTAATATTTTAAAATAGGAATTTAGTTTGGCGTGGTGGTGCATACCTGTAATCCCAGTACTTCAGAGGCTGATACAGGAGGATCATAGGATGGAAATCAGCCTCAGCAATTTATTGAGATCTTGTTTCAAAATAAAAATAAAAAGTGCTGGGATTGTAGCGCAGACTTAGAGTGCCCCTGGGTTCAAGCCAGGTGTGGTGCCTCACTCTTGTAATTCCAGTACTTGGGAGGCTGAGACAGGAGGATCCTGGTTCGAGGCCAACCTCAGCTACTTAGTTAGGCCCTCTGCAACTTAGACCCTGTTTCAGAATAAAGAATAAAAAATAGGACCGAGGGTGTAGCTTGAAAGTAGAATGCCTCTGGGTTCAATCCCCAGTACCGCAAAAAAAAAAAAAAAAAAAAAAAAAAAAAAAACCTTCTCTATATAAAAATGAAATGGATATTTTTATTATTTTGTAGACTTCATACTAATTTTGCTGAGGTTTAACTTTGTGTGTATATTGTACTAAGGATTGAACCCAGAGGTGTTCTACCTCTGAGCTACACCCCCATCTGTATTTTTATTTTGAAACAGGGTCTCATTAAGTTGCAGAGGGCCTCACTAAGTAGCTGAGGCTGGCTGTGAACCTGTGATCCTCCTGTCTCAGCCTCCCGAGTACTGGGATTACAAGCCATGTGCCACCACATCTGGTGAGATTTAACTTTTAAATAACGCACATTGTGTCATATTCAAAGAACAAAGCTGATTTTCCTTTTGTGATGATTTTTAAGCCATTGGACTAAAACCATTAATCCAGCTTCTTATTTTAGGAGATAGATAAAGAAAAGACAGTTCTGGGACAGTGTCTTGAAGAACCTCTATCTCAGGAGCCATCTGTAGATACCAGTATGGATTGTTTCTCAAGTGGCGGAGCTCCGTTTTTCCAGGTATTTGATCATATCATTTCAGATAAGACTTCCACATCTCCATAAGTCAGTCATTTACTGTTCAATAAGGGACATTACTCTTGGTATAGAACAATAAAAATTTTCAGTCATTTCTTTGGTATGACTTGTTAACATTTATGATTTAAATTATTTGCATAGTTTGTTTTTTGGGGATTTAACCCAGGAGCACTCTACCTCTGAGCTACGCCCTCAGCCCTAATTTTTATATTTATCTATCTATTTATTTATTTATTTATTTATTTATTTATTTATTTATTTATTTATTGGTACTGGAGATTGAACTCAGGAGCATTCCACCTCCAAGCTATATCCCCAGCCATATTTTATCTTTTATTTTGAAACAGGGTTTCACTAAGTTATTACACACTGGCGGTGAGCCTGTGATCCTCCTGTCTCAGCCTCGCTAGTACTGGGATTACAAGCATGTGCCACCACACCCAGCCTCACTAAATTATTGAGAGTTATGTTACTGAGGCTGTCCTCGAACCTGTGATCCTCCTACCCAACCTCCTAAGTATTAGGATTACAGTCCTGAGCTGCTACACCTGACTGAGCATTTTCTTTCTTTGTTTCTTTTTTTTTTTTTTTTTCTTTTTGGACATCATAAACTCAGTTATGGCAAGTCTCTACAGTATTGGAAAAGATTTGAGATTTAATTTTAGAATTTTAGCTGAAGTCCAGAAATGCTTTATTCTCTAATAGCAATCTGTTTGGGGAGTTTGCTGGGTTTAAAACTAAGAGGAAGCCGGGCGTGGTGGCGCACGCTTGTAATCCCAGCATTCGGGAGGCTGAGATCGGAGGATCCGGGTTCGAGGCCAGCCTCAGCTACCTAGTGAGGCACTCTGCAACTTAGTGAGACTCGGTTTCAAAATAAAGAATAAAAAATAGGGCTAGGGGTGTAGCTCGGAGGTAGAATGCCCCTGAGTTCAATCCCCAGTAGCGCAAAAAAAAAAACTAAGAGGAAGCCAGGCCTGGTGTTGCATGCTTGTAATCCCAGTACTTGGGAGGCTGAGATAGGAAGCTGGCAAGATTCGTGGCCAGCCTCAGCATCTTAGTGAGGCCTTCTGCAACTTAGTGAGACCCTGTTTCAAAATAAAAAATAAGGCTAAGGTATAGCTCAGAAGTAGAATGCCCCTGGGTTCAATTCTCAATACCACACATAAAAATAAACATTAACCTAAGATGATATGGAGAGTTTTTCTGGGTCTAAAACTTTTCGTTTTATTTGTTCTTTTTTGTTTTGTTTTTGCTATGCTGGGGCTTAATCCCAGGGCCTTATGCATGCTAAGCAAGTACTCTACCACTGAATTACATCCCCAGACCTGAATGTAAACCTTTATGTGTGCATAATAAATGTCACCAGTATTTCAAAGTTCTTTATATACATATAAGTACATATAAGTAGGAGGATTACAGTGCAGTATAACTCCCAAATGAGAAAAGTGAAATAAAAGGTTAAAACAAGATAAACAAAGGTGTCTTAAGGTACCAACCCACGTACCAGCTTTTCTGCTTGACTTTTAGCCAGGTATGATGGCACACACCAATAATCCCAGTACCTGGGAGGCTGAGGCAGGAGGATCACAGGTTTGCGGCCACCCTCAGCAACTTAGCAAGGCTCTCAGCAATTTAGGAAGACCCTGTTTCAAAATTAAAAGTAAAGTAGGAGCCGGGCATGGTGACATGCACCTGTAATCCCCCTACTTTGAAGACTGAAACAGGAGGTTTCTGGATTCCAGCCCCAGTGCCACCAAAAAATAAAGAAATAAATAAGCTAGACGTGGTGGCACACACTTATAATCCTAGTACTTGGGAAGCTGAGATAGGAAGATTGCAGGTTTGTGGCCAGCCTTATCTACTTAGTGAGGCTCTCCGCAACTTCGTGAGACCCTGTTTCAAAATAAAGAATAAAAAATAGGGCTGGGGGGATGTAGCTCAGAGGTAGAATGCCCCTGGGTACAATCTCCAGTACCAGACACATATACCAAAAAATAGAATTGGCAAATAGCAATTTTTTTTTTTTTTTTTTTTTTTTGTAGCACTGGGGATTGAACCCAGGGTTCAATCCAAGCTACATCCTCAGTCCTAATTTTTATTCTTTATTTTGAAACAAGGTCTCATGAAGTTGCTGAGGGCCTCACTAAGTAGCTGAGGCTGGCCTCGAACCAGATCCTCCGGTCTCAGCCTCCCAAGTACTGGGATTACAAGCATGCACCACCATGCCCGGCTTTTTTTTTTTTTTTTTTTGCGGTATTGGGGGTTGAACTCAGGGGCATTCTACCTCCAAGCTATACCCCAGCCCTGTTTTTTGCCACCACGCCCGGCCGGCTTTATTTTTATTTTGAAACAGGGTCTTGCTAGGTTGATGAGAGTCTTACTACTTGCTAAGGCTGTCATCAAACCTGCAGTCTTCCCTTCTCAGCATCCAGAGTTTTGAGATTATAGGCGTGAGCCACCATGCCCGGTTTATTAGCATTTTAAACTGGATAATTCTTTGTTGTGGTTGTATGATGTTTAGCAGCATCCATGGCTTCTCATTAGAGGCCCATAGCTTCCTAGTTGTAGCAACTAAAAATGTTGCCAGACACTGCCACATGTCCACTGAGGAGGTTGGGGGGCAAGATCACTTTCTGTTGAGAACCACTACCCTACAGAGAAATTTGTAATTTTGTCATAGAAAATAATATAGCTAATTAATAATTTCTTTCACACTAGTCCTTCTATTAATGGTAAAGAAAGCATTCACCTGTGTGTGCCAAAAAAAAAAAAAAAAGTTGGCTCAAATTTGTATTGAACCTGTTTGGAATTTTTCTACTTGCTTACAACCTAGAGAACTTTGAAAATAAAGTATAGCTAATGTGTATCAAATGTTTCATTATTTTGACTTAATTTCTCCTCTTAAATCCACAGCATAAAAAATCACATGGAAAAGACAAAGAAAACAGAGGCATTAACCCAATGGAGAAAAGTAAAGTGGAAGAAAACACAGAGCCCTCTGTTAGCAAGAGCAGATTGCCACTGCGAGCCCAGATAAATCTTTAGTTAACTTGAACTTTGAGATTATTTTTTAAGACAAATCAAAAATAAAACATGAAACCCCAGAACTTGAACCTTGTGTACAGATTCAAAGGAACAGAATCTATCAAGGCAGTATAGTTACTATAGTTGAATTTGGTATCTACCTACCCATTTTTTGGTCAGACCTGCAGTTCAGTATGTATTGAGTTGGATTTCATTTGGGATTTGTATTGAGTAAATATGTTTCTAGCTTTTCATATAAAGTAGCCCTTCTATAGTAAAGTTTTTTTCTTGCATATTATTAAGTACCAAATATATGGGAACTGCATTGTTCTAGGCTTGAATTTACATAGGTGAATATCAACAACACTTGGCCTTGAAAAGGACCAACTCATTTATTTTCTTGCTATGACTTAAGTATATTTTTTTGCCTGTTTTCTAGGTTTTTCTATTTTGCCTTCTCCTTAGTTCACTTTTTCCCTTTTTGTCACTATACCATATGTAGAGCTACAAAAAGGTTTCCTCTTACTATGAGAGCATCAGAATTTTACCTAAAAATCTTAAACATTTCTCAATGGTTATCTCTAAAATCACTGCCAATAATAACATAACCCTGGAAGTATTCTTCCTTTTAGTATTTTTAAATTTTTTTCTCCATAGATATGAAAGCATTTCATTCCTTTATGAGGCCTAACACCTTAGCCCACACAGAGTTCACCAAAAGCCCACTTCTCCTGAATATAAATTGCCATTATGGGAGAATTGCCTCAAGCTCCGATTCATTTGGGGCTTTGTGGCCCTACTCTAAGATTTATGGAGTCTTTTTGGAGAAGGTCACAATAATTTGTAATAATTTCCAAAGGTCTTTGTGAAACTGCCAATTATGACTATAATTTATATTCTGTTATCTGGTAAACTTTTTGTTGTTTTTGTGTATAATAAAATGTATACGTGTATTTTTCTCTGTTGAAATCTTAACTCTTAGAAGAGCCCTGGCATTTTTTATCTAGCAACCCTATTTCTGGAAGTTGGGATGTTTCAACCTGGAAAAGCAGAGCATCTAGAAAGAATGTGTGTAAAGAATAAATCTTATGTCCACATCGAGTTTAGTGTGTAAATTTTAGAAAGATTTAACTTTGATAACTAAGTAAAGCCATATCTTACTGGAGAATTAGAAAATACGCTACTTTGAGGAACTAAATATATCTTACAGAAGTATTAATCATTTTAATGAAAATAATGGATATGATTTATTTGCAAATAGATGCCAATATAAGCGATGGGTAACATCTAATAAATCCGTAATGTTTTGTTTCTCGCTTGCCCAGTAATTTCTTATCTGGCAATTATATTTATAGAGTTAAGCAAGCTGCACTGAAGCCCCTAAAATAAACGTCTACACAGGTGCCCAGGGAGATGGGCCCTGGTCAGCACTCCAGGCTTCCATCTGCACTCCAAGGGGTGATTCCGTAGGTATCAGATTCATGACAGATAGACTTGCCCACACACAACGGGAACTCTTTGTAAGTCATCTCACTCACTCACTGCCTTAAACTTATTTAGGAGTGCTAATCCAACTAATTTAACTGTCTGGCAGAAGCAAAAATAAATCTCCATAAGAGCCTTACAAATTTCCATATACAATATAAGGCACAGGAGTCTTGGACTTTTTTATAGCCCTTGCCCTATTGTATTTAATTTTTTTTGAAGCAGGGTCTCACTGACTTGCAAAGTTGCTGAGGCTGACCTCGAACTTGTGATCCTCCTGTCTTAGCCATAGGCGCAGTAGTCTTGAAGATGGCAGCCCACATTCTTAGCATGGGGTCCTAGTGGTCCCTGGCTTCAAGGGAGAAGAGAGACTTCTCAGAAGATTATATTTGCTCCAGTCTGTCTGAGATAACCTGAAGGATGGATGCAAGGAACTTCTGTATTATTAACTCAGCACTTGAGGTGGAAAAGTGGCAAGCATTTCTCAAAAATATTATAAGGCACGGGAACAATCCACTGTCACCTGAGGCCAACAGTTACAGTTGAGGCAAAGAAAGAAGCTCTGGAAGCCTGAGAGGAAATGCAGTGGAGAGAATTCCCAGGAAAATTAGGTCATCCAAAGCCTCTCCATACACTGGGGAATTTGGAAAACTCTACACATACCCATGATGAGTGGCATGCTGAGAAAAGACCTGACAGGACCCTAAGCTTCCTCTGCCCGTCTCCAGCACAGTGAGGGCAAAGGCAGATTTTAAATGGCCTGGCTGAGCACTGAAGGTGCCACCCGACACAACCAATCTGCAAACACTGGGAGCATTTTTGCTTGTTTTATTTGTATTTGGGGTGACTGGTCTTCAAGGAAATCTCTGTCAACACATTAGCTAAACACAAGCAGAAAAAGACCGCATAAGTCAAAGAACACTTTACAAAAACAGCTTAGAGCAGGGCCTGGTGGCGCACGCTTGTAATCCCAGTACTTGGAAGGCTGAGGCTGAGACTCAAGGATCTGG
Organism: Graphiurus murinus; assembly: GCA_004027655.1. Taxonomy (NCBI): domain Eukaryota; kingdom Metazoa; phylum Chordata; class Mammalia; order Rodentia; family Gliridae; genus Graphiurus; species Graphiurus murinus. The sequence continues at coordinate 44,474 of PVLC010005673.1, forward strand.
GTTTGCGGCCAGCCTCAGCTATTTAGTGAGGCCCTCCGCAACTTAATGAGACCCTGTTTCAAAATAAATAAGAAATAGGACTGAGGACGTAGCCTGGAGGTAGAATGCCCCTGGGTTCAATCCCCAGTACTGAAAAAAAAAAAAAAAAAATTTAGAAAAGTCACTAAACCACTATAGCCCACAGCAAGCAACAAAAACCCTGAAGAGTGAAGAATTTTATTTCCAAAGTTATGACATAATTTTTTTTTTTTTTTTTTGTGGTACTGGGGATTGAACTCAGGGGCATTCTACCTCCGAGCTATACCCTCATCAGCCCTATTTTTTATTCTTTATTTTGAAACCAAGTCTCACTAAGTTGCGGAGTGCCTCACTAGGTAGCTGAGGCTGGCCGCGAACCCGGATCCTCTGGTCTCAGCCTCCCAAATGCTGGGATTACAAGCGTGCGCCACCACGCCCGGCTGACATTATAATATTAAAAATGTCCAACCTAAGCCAGGCATGGTGGTGCATGCTTGTAATCCCAGCATTTGGGAGGCTGAGACTGGAGGATCCAGGTTCAAGGCCAGCCTCAGCTGCTTAGTGAGGCCCTCTGCAACTTAGTAAGACCCTGTTTCAAAATAAAGAATAAAAAATAGGGCTGGGGCTGTAGCTCAGAGGTAGAATGCCCCCAGGTTCCATCCCCAGTACTGCAAAAAAAAAAAAAAAAAAAAGTCCAACCTACCTGGTCACAGTGGTACAAGCCTGTAATCCCAGTAATTGGGAGCCTGAGACCGGAGGATCACAAGTTCGAGGTCAGTGGGCAACTTAGCAAAAGGGCGGGGGTGGGGGGCGAGGTGTAGCTCTGTAATAAAGCAGCCCTGGGGGTTCAGTCCTTAGTACTACACAAAGGAAGTCCAGCTTTTAACAAAAGCCTATGATGCACAGAAAGTGTGGCCCATTCAAAGAAGAAATGAACATAAACTCGCAGGAAGGCAGACATTGGACTTATATGCAAAACAAAATTTTTTATGAAGATAATTTTTCTTAAAATTTAACATATAAAAACCTAAATGTGCTCATAACTTGAGTACCATGTAATGTTTTGATACATTGTGTAATGCATGAATCAGGCTAAATATCCTCTTTAAACATCATTTCTTTATGGCAAAACATTTAAAATCCTTTCTTGTAGTTTTACTGAAATATATAAACTAGGTATGGTGGCCCACACCTGTAATCCCTGTACTTGGGAGACTGAGACAAGAGAATCAAAGTTCGAGGCCAGCCTCAGCAATTTAGCAAGGCTTTCAGCAACTCAGTGATACCTTGTTTCAAAATAGAAAATAAAATGGGGCTGGGGGTATAGCTCGGAGGCAGAATAACCCTGGGTGCAATCCCTAGTACCACACACACACAAAAAAAAGTTCTGTGTATTTCTTCTTCTTCGTGTGTGTATGCGTGTGTGCCCCCATCCCTATTTTAATTTTTATTTGGAAACCGGATCTCACTAAATTGTGGAATGCCTCACTAGGTAGCTGAGGCTGGCGGCGAACCCAGATCCTCCGGTCTCAGCCTCCCGAATGCTGGGATTACAAGTGTGAGCCACCACACCTGGCTTACACAGAACATTTTTAATTTTTATCATAGTCACCCTAGTGTATGGTAGCACACCAGAACTTCTCATTCCTAGCCAGTACTTGGGAGACTGAGACAGGAGGATTGAACGTTCGAGGACAGCTTCAAGTAGTGAGACTCATCAACCTAGTGAGACCCTGTTTCCAAATAAAAATTAAAATAGGGCTGGAGGTGTAGCTTAGAGGTAGAATGTCCCTGGGTTCAATCCCCAGTGTCACACACACACAAACTCCTAAGTACTACACAAAATTTTTAAATCAACTGTCTCAAATATACTCAAGAAACCCAGGAAAACAATATTTCAGTAAATAGAGAATATTAATAAAATATAGAAAGGACCATACAAATGAGGAGCTGCAAAATACAATAAAAAATGAAAAAATTCAATATTTGGGAGGCTGAGACAGAATTGCAGGTTCAAGGCCAGCCTCAGCAACTTAGCAAGACCCTATTTCAAAATTTAAAAAAAAGGTCTGGAGGTGTATCTCAGAGGTAGAATACCCCTAGGTTCAAGCCCCAGTACCAAAAAAAAAGGAGGGGGTGAGGTAAGGGATTGGAGATATCATAGGATTTAATCATTAACTGACCACTAAGCTAAATAAACAAGAGAGTTCAGTGGTCACACATGACAAAGAATACAGACTTTACAGATTATTCAAACATCACTAAGAAAACAGCATCAACAATGAGTCCTAAGGAAGGGAGACTTGATATCCATAGTTGTTATATTATTAGTGTTTAAAAAAAATTATGAGACAAGCAAAGAAAGTATAGCCCTTATGTAGGAAATTAGCAATCTACAGAAACTGTTCTTGAAGAAGCCCAAATGTTAGACTTACTAGCCAAAAAACTTCAATCAGGGCTTGGGTATAACTTAGTGGTATATATAAGGTCCTGGGTTGGATCTCCAGCACTGCCCACCCCCAAGAATTTTTTTATTTTGTTTTATTTGTGTGTGTGTGTGTGTGTGTGTGTGTGTGTGTGTTACTGGGAATTGAACCCAGGGGCATTCTACCTCTGAGATACACCCCCAGCCCTATTTCATTTTTTTATTTTGAAACAAGGCCTCAGTAAGTTCCTGAGGCTGCCGAGAATTTGTGATCCTCCTGTCTCAGTCTCCCAAGTACTGGGATTACAAAAGTGCGCCACCACGCCCAGCTAAAAATTTTTTTTAAAACATGGGCTGGGGCTGAAGGTGAGGGAGGGAGGGAGGGAGGGAAGGGAGGAAGGGAGGAAGGAAGGAAGGAAGGAAGGAAGGAAGGAAGGAAGGAAGGAAGGAAGGAAGGAAGGAAAAGTCATGAAAAATGGAGGAGAAAATTAAATTAAAATTAAATAATCAAAGGTCAATAGGAAGATTTAACAAATCTGTATTGCAAAGCAACAACACCAAAACATATAAAGCAAAATTTGACAGGACTAAAAAGAGAAATAAAACTCTGTATCAGACTAAGAAAAGTTTAGTACCACCTTGTTTTATTAACCCAGCCCCCCCACCACCCACCCCTTACTCTGCCAACCACCACCACCACCACCACCAAGGTCCTTGCCTCTTTCAACTGTGTTTACTGTCTCTCTGCCCTTTACTAGCCAACAGTTTTCCCAGTCCTTGGGGTCTCTCCACACCTTCCAAGTCTAGGCCCCCAGTGTGTACTTGAAAAGACCTAAGGAAGTATTTGATGTGATACCGTTAGTCTAACCTAATCTTGTTCAGAAGCTTTTATTTTGAAGGAAACTTAACACCTTTGCTGCTTTGCCTTGGCTTGGCAAAATAGCTAGGGAGGCAGGTGATTTTTACTCAACGGGACCACTAGAGGCAGGTCTCACTGGGACACTTCCTCCCTAACAACCTGTCGTTACTCTCTCACTGAACTATAGACTGGTTGGGTACATCAAAATTAAGACAATAAAAAAACAAAATCAAGCTACCCTTTTATTTATTTTGTGTGTGTGGTACTGGGGATGGAACCCAGGGGTATTCTACCTGAGCTACACCCCCGGCCCTTTGTGTGTGTGTGTGTGTGTGTGTGTGTGTGTGTGTGTATGGTATTGGGGATTGAACTTGGAGGCATTCTACCCTCGAGCTACACCCACAGCCCGATTTTATTTCTTATTTTGGTCTCACTAGGTTGATGAGAGTCTCACTACTTGCTGAGGCTGTCCTCGAACCTGTGATCCTTCTGTGTCAGACTCCCAAGTACTGGGATTACAAGTATGCGCCACCACGCCCAGCTTCTTTTATTATTTTGAAACAGGTCTCACTAAGTTGCAAAGGGTCTCACTAAGTTGCTGAGGCTGGCCTCGAACCTGCGATCCTCCAGTTTCAGCCTCCCAAGTACTGGGATTATAAGCATGTGCCACCATACCCAGCTTGATGTTTCTTTTTATCAATGAGACTAGACTATGATTCAAATTTAATAACCTTTTACTGTGTTTTCTATAGATAATCTATTTCATAACCATTGTATAAGAAGTATGACACTTAAAATGAAATTAGATAACAAAATATGATGTTACAATAAACATTACATATAATACATGGTATTTATAGTAGCTTATAGTATTATACTTTTTCAAAGAAAAAGTAAAAACCAAATTTATTTTAATAATTTTGCATATACTACTATTCTGATGCAAGTATATATGTACTTGATTGTAATAGGCAACATATACTTGCATATACATTTAGACTTAATAAAATAATATTGCTGTTTTGTTTTTTTCTTTTGTAGAGGCTTTCTGTTTTTAATATCCCAGCTGGCCCACTAATGGATGCATTTCCATGGAATGGAAAAACAAGTACGGGTGCTTGTTCATAAATAGTCTCTCGCACACATTACCATTGTTGAGCCAATAGCAGAGGGTCTATGGAACCACAGAAAGTCCTTGCTTGATATTAAATTCTTGCTCTGTGTGTGTGTGTGTGTGTGTGTGTGTGTGTGTGTGTGTTACTGGGGATTAAATCCAGGAGCATTCTACCTCCAAGCTATATCCTCAACCTTATTTTTATTTTTTATTTTGAAACAGGGTCTAAGTTGTTGTAGTCTCCTTAAATTGCTGAGGCTGGTCTCAAACCTGCAATCCCCTTGTCTCAGCCTCCTGAGTACTGGATTACAGGAGTGCACAACCACACCCAGCTTCGCTCTGCTATTTATTAGCTCTGCAGGTTTGGACAAATTGCCTGACCTCTTTGGACCTATTTCCTTACCTATTTTTTTTTTTTTTTTTTTTTGCAGTACTAGGGATTGAACTCAGGGGCATTCTACCTCCGAGCTATATCCCCAGCCCTATTTTTTATTCTTTATTTTGAAACAGGATCTCACTAAGTTGTGGAGTGCCTCACCAGGTAGCTGAAGCTGGCCTCGAACCTGGATCCTCCGGTCTCGGCGGCCTCCCAAATGCTGGGATTACAAGTGTGCACCACGCCCGGCTTATTTCCTTACCTATTTTTTTTTTTTTTTTTTTTTGCAGTACTGAGGATTGAACTCAGGGGCATTCTACCTCCGAGCTACTCCCCCAGCCCTATTTTTTATTCTTTATTTTTGAAACCGAGTCTCACTAAGTTGCGGAGTGCCTCACTAGGTAGCTGAGGCTGGCTGCCAACCCGGATCCTCTGGTCTCAGCCTCCCAAATGCTGGAATTACAAGCTTGCACCACCACGCCCGGCTTATTTCCTTACCTATTAATTGGAATTATTATCTACCTACTGGACTCTCAAAATGTAGCAAAAGTTTCTGAGGTTTCCAGCCCTGAAGGGATAAGATTGAAAATAACCTGCTGAGAGTCATTTAGTAGCTGGTTTCCCGCCAATTCCAAGGCTGGAGTCTGTGTGTGACACTCTCCTCTGTACCTCCACAACCAGAGCTCCTGAAGGCCATGAAAGAGAAGGATCTCACAAACTGACTTGGTGCCATGGGTCATTAAGAGATGCTGCTTTCCATCCTGACCTTTGTCATTGTCATCACTGTGGTTACTGCCACCACAGCAAGACCACAGCAGTTGGCAGGATTATTGTTGCTTCTGTCTATATTCCTTATGTCCTTGGACTGAGAATTCTCCCCATCTTGCTGCACTACCCACAGAACCAGAATGGGCTCTTCCTTCCTAGAAACCCAGAAAGGCCCTTGGACTCAGTGTTGCACTTCTGGCTGCATTCTCCTGCCCTTCCTCCTACCAGTGCTGGGGTGACAGGGACCCACAATTGACGATGCCTACCTGGTGCCAGATACAGTACAGAAAGAGTAAATGCCTTGCCCAAAGTTATAAAGTTAGGAAGGGTCAGAGAAAGGTCCATGCTTTTAACCACCTTCTATGAATATAGGGAGTATATTAAAAAGTTCTAAGCAAAGAGAAGGTAAGATGATTGGAATGTTGTGCATGGATATCCAACTCCTCAGCACATTGATAACTGCAGAATCTTAAGTATCAGGCTTACTGTATTTCCAGCTCTTGAATATTCATGTTACGGGCTTATTATCTTTAAATTCACTATAAAAACAACAACAACAACAACAAAAAAAAAACCAGGCAATCTTTTTTTTTTTTTTTCAGTACTAGGGATTGAACCCACGGCAAAGCCCTCCACAACTTAGTGAGACCCTGTTTCAGAATAAAAAATAAAAAGGGCTGGGGTGTAGCTCAGAGGTATTTCTCCACCATCACTATTGTCATTGGCGGCAGTGGTGGCAGTATTATTGTTATCATCATCAAAGTAACTACCATTTATTTGACTTACTTGTAAGAACTCATTTAATCCTCACAAAAAAACATGAGAGGTATTATTACAATCCTATGCTACTTTGTGTGTGTGTGGGGTTACTGGGGATTGAACCCAAAAGCATTTTATCTCCAAGCTACACCCCCAGCCCCATATATATACATATATTTTCATATATATATATATACATATATTTTCATATATTTCATATATATATATATACATATATTTTCATTTATTATAGGTTACACACATATATGGAAACAGGATCTCACTAAGTTGCTGAGACTGGCCTCGAACCTGCGATCCTCCTGTCTATGTCATCAATTTCTTGGGAGACCAGTAATTTCAGCTAACGATTTCCTTTCTAGGTCAGACCTTGTCATAAGTAGCATTTCCCACCTTTCCTAACAGTCCCAGATTCTCTGATCAGCCAATTTTAAATGATTCCGTGTTTTAGGCTCATTTCACAGCTGGTGGGAACCTGTGCCCTGGGAAGTCAGCTGATGCTGGAACTGAGATAAAGCCCTGAGAAATGGGACCGGAAGGTGAGTTCCTATAGGTGGGGGTTCGTCCCAGCTCCCAGACATCCCCACACTTCAGATCAACATGAAGTTCTTCCTCTACCTTGCTCTGAACACCAGAAGCCCTGAAGAACATAGGACTTGTGACTTCTTTGTGGGCCAGGCATCATGACGCCTACTGCTTATTCACTGTCTGAGAATAGAATCTTTAAAGACAGAGGAATTTTGTGCCCAGAGATCTTAAATGGCTTCATGAAAGTTGAAAAGTTAGGACTACAATCGATTCTGGCTTTTCCCTTCAGACACTTGGTTCCTTAGCAGTGAAATCCCTCTTCCTCTCCTTTCTAGGTCGTGATTAGAAGGGCACTGAGCTGCTGAATGAAAGAAAATTCAAGGGCATGGGATCCAGGGGAGCAGCCTGGTGTGCCGATTATTGTGTGTTTTGTTTGTTTTGTGGTACTGGAGATCGAACCCAGGGGCATTGTACCTTCGAGTTGCACCCCCAGTCTTATTTTTAAAATTATTTTTATTTTTATTTTTTTTTTTTTATTTTTTA
>PVLC010005673.1:51981-74715 GCA_004027655.1 Graphiurus murinus
GGTACTGGGGATTGAACTCAGGGGCATTCTACCTCCGAGCTATACCCCCAGCACTATTTCTTTATTCTTTATTTTGAAACCGAGTCTCACTAAGTTGCGGACTGCCTCACTAGGTAGCTGAGGCTGGCCGCGAACCCGGATCCTCCGGTCTCAGCCTCCCGAATGCTGGGATTACAAGCGTGCGCCACCACGCCCGGCATTATTTTTATTTTGAAACAGGGTCTTGCTAGGTTGATGAAATTCTCAGTACTTGCTGAGGCTGTCCTTGAACTTGTGATCCTCCTGTCTTAGCCTCCCAAGTACTGGGATTACAGGCATGTACCACCACACCTGGCTTGATTACAGAGTCTTGGCTCATCCTTTCTGGTATTTTCCCAAGTGTTGCTGCCTAGGAGTTTGGCTCCATATTTTCATATTTAGATTATATGTTATCTAACTTCTGATATTGTAGCACTTGCTTAAATTATTATAGGTTACATTACTGGCTTCCATATGGCATCCTTTCATCATTAAAAAGAAAAAAAAAAAAAAAACTATAGCCGGGCATAGTGTCCCACACCTATAATCCCAGTATTTGAGAGGCTGAGACAGGAGGATCTCAGGTTTGAGGACAGCCTCAGCAACCTAGCAAGACCCTGTTTCAAAACAAAAAATAAAAAGGGCTGGGAGTATACCTCTGAGGTTGAACGCCCCTGGATTTAATCCCTAGTACCACAAAAAATAATAAAATAAAATTTAAAAATAGGGCTGGGAGTGTAGCTCAGAGGTAGAAAGCCACTGGGTTTGATCCTCAGTACCACAAAACTATATAACCGCTTTATTGAGATATAATTCACATACCATACAATTAGCCCACATAAAAAAATTTTTTTTTCAGCCGGGTGTGGTGGCGCATGCTTGTAATCCCAGTACTTGCGACAGGAGGATCCAGGTTCATGGCCACCTCAGCTACCTAGTAAGGCCCTTTGCAACTTAGTGAGACCCTGTTTCAAAATAAAGAATAAAAAATAGGACTGGGGGTGTAGCTCGGAGGTAGAATGCCCTTGGGTTCAATTCCCAGTACTGAAAAAAAATTTTTTTTTCTAGGATAATCACAAAATTGTATAACCATCACAATAACTCACAGACCATTTTTATTACCCACCCCCTCAAAGAAGCCCTGTATCCATCAGCAGTTATTCTTTTTTTTTTTTTGCAGTACTGAGGATTGAATTCAGGGGCATCCTACCTTTGAGTTATACCCCCAGCCCTATTTTTTATTTTTTTATTTTGAAACAGGGCCTCACTAGGTAGCTGAAGCTAGCCACGAACCCGGATCCTCCAGTCTCAGCCTCCCAAATGCTGGGATTACAAGCATACGCCACCACGCCCGGCTGGCAGTTATTCTTCATGTACTCCCAATTTCTCCAGCCGTAGGCAACCCTAATACTACTTTCTGTTGACTATTCTCAGCATTTCATATAGAATGAACCATACAATATGTGTTCTTTTGTGTTTTGCTTCTTTTGAAAATAAAATGCTTTCAAAGTTCATCTATGTTGTAGTGTGAATTAGAACTTCATTCCTTTTTAAAATTCAGGTGTGTGTGTGTGGTACTACAGACTAAACCCAGGGGAAGTCTACCTTTGAGCTACACCCTCAGCCCTATTTTATTTTTCTATTTTGCAACAGGGTCTCACTACATTGCTGAGGACCTCACTAAGTTGCTGAGGCTGGCCTTGAACCTGTGATTTTCCTATCTCAGTCTCCCAAGTACTGGGATTATAGGCATTCACCACCACGCCCATCTTTATTCCTTTTATTTATTTATTTATTTTTTTGCGGTACTGGGGATTGAACTCAGGGGCATTCTACCTCTGAGCTACACCCCCAGCCCTATTTTTTATTCTTTATTTTGAAACCGAGTCTCACTAAGTTGCAGAGTGCCTCACTAGGTAGCTGAGGCTGGCTGCGAACCCGGATCCTCCTGTCTCAGCCTCCCGAATGCTGGGATTACAAGCGTGCGCCACCACGCCCGGCTCTTTATTCCTTTTAATTACCCAGTAATATTCCATTGTATGGATATACCACATCTTATTACCCATTTATCACTTGGGTTGCTCACTTTTTTGCTATTATGTTTCCATTTTTTGGCTGTTATGAATAATTCTACTTTGAACATTTGTGAACACGTTTTTGTTTTGTTTTGTTTTTGGTACTAGGGATTGAACTCAGAGGTATTCTACCTCTGAGCTACACCACCAGCCCTGTTTTTTATTCTTTATTTTGAAACCGAGTCTCACTAAGTTGTGGAGTGCCTCACTAGGTAGCTGAGGCTGGCCGCTAACCTGGATCCTCCGGCCTCAGCCTCCCGAATGCTGGGATTACAAGCGTGCGCCACCATGCCCAGCTTGTGAACACGTTTTTGTGTGTGCATATTTTCATCTTCTTGGGTATATATATCTAGGAGTGAAATTATGGTAATCCATCAGAACCTTTTCAGGAACTGCCACAGTTTTCCAAAGCAGCTGCCTCATTCTAGGATGAGAGTTCCTAGTCACAGCATCCTCATCAATGCTTGTTTTTGTTTTTAAAAAGTTATTATAGTTATCCTAGTGTATGTGAAGTGGTATCTGATCATGGTTTTGATTTGCATTAATGATATTGAATGTCTTGTCAGTGTTTCTTGGCAATTTGTATATCTTCTTTGGAGAAATGTCTGTTCAGATCTTGTGTCCATTTTAAAAATCACGTGCTTGTATTACTGAGTTCCTCATCATTTTCTCAATTAAACAAATAAATATCATAAACGCTATCTAAATCTCCATGGCCAGTAAAATTCATCCACATTACAGTGCTACATAATGCACACTATGTAGTATGTAAAATGTGCAAAGAGAACATGGGTGAAGAGACTTCACAGTATCACCCATGTAGTCCAGGGCTCTGATCCCATTCATGACATGAATGAGACATTTCCGTTTGATCAGATTAGCATTCTATGAGTGAGTAAAGCACCAAAAACCCTCATTAGATTTTGTCAAATATTAAGTGAAATATAACAATGAATTGATATGTGATGTAATAAATTATTGTCATTACAAAAATTAAAGGGAATAAAACTTGTAGTATAAATAGTTGTAACAGAATCCACGGATGCTTTTAAGCTATAGATAACTTAACACTTTACCTCTATGTATATTTAATCACTAAAAATAAGCTGCAGAAAGCTTACCTAAGTTCCTACTTGATAATCTAAAGGTGAGAACCACCTTTTCTTCCTTCAAAATTTGGTCTCTTACATAATAGCAATGTCTAAAATAAATGGTGCCAAATTTTTGGAGTCTTGTTTAATTCGGTATATAATTAAAATCTCATGTAGCTTTATTGGTTTTAGTATCCAGCAGAGAAAAAATATTGAAACTCTGAGAGATTTTGAATTAAATAGCTACAACAGTTTTGTTTTATTAGTTCTGACTGTGTGAAAAAAATCATAAGGACAACTTTGGAAAAATCTAGTTCTTTTAGAGCCCCAAATGACTTTTAAAACAATAAAACAAACTATAAAACCTACACAAGTGATATTAAAAATTATGTAGTTCAATAAATGTGACATTCACAAATGTGGTTGTAATTTTTTTTAACTACAGCAAAGTGAACATGGATCTGACGATTGGATTTGGAAAAGGTAGTGTTATATAGCTTAAAAGAATTAAGTCCTTCAGTTTGCTGGTGAGGATTATGTAGCTGAGATGGAATGTTATACCAATGCCTTTCCAGATCTCCATCCTTTTCCCAGGGTCTAGGCCTCCATCAAAGAAAGGAATGATGCTTCCTTTACTAGTAATCATTTAATAATTCTATATCACTGATTATTCCTTTAGCATTTTTTGAATGTTTGTAGATTTAGGTCTTTTGGGCTGGTGGTAGAATAAACTAGGACAATAAACCCATATTATTTTTGAAGATGGAGAATGAGGGCTGGCTAGTGATCTCTGTAAAGGCATTAAATGAACTGGTGTAATCATCGCTACTGCTGGGTCCAAGGAAGTACATGCCTATAATCCCAGGATTTGGGAGGCTAAGACAGGATGATTGCAGGTTCAAGGCCAGTGCATGGTAACTTAAGGAGACCCTTGTTTGTTTCTTTGTGTGTGTGTGGTACTCAGAATTGAACCCAGGGACATTCTACTATTTTATTTTGAAACAGGGTCTCACTAAGTTGCAGAGGCTGGCCTGGAACCTGTGATACTTCTGTCTCAGCCTCCCAAGTACTGGAGATATAGGCGTGCACTAGCACACCTGGCAGGGAGACCCTGTTTCAAAATAAAAAGGGGTATAGCTCAGTACTAGCATGCCCCTCCAGTTCTGACAAACACACTAAAAAAAAAAAAAAAAATCAGTTGTTTTTTTTCCAGTTTTTATATTGAAAACTTTTAAATCTGCAGAAAAGCTGAAACTGTAGTACCACAAACACCTGTATTCTTCTATTCTCCTCTTCTAAAGCCACCAATTAATAATTTTCTTTATGTATATACTTTTATTGGTGCATTATAACCTCACATCATAATGTCGTTCATAGAGATGGTGACATACCTGCACACAGCACGTGGTGAGCTTTCTCCCGGCTCCCTCCCTATCCCCCTTCCCCAAACAGGATATTGAGACTGACATTGGTATTCTCACATATGGATGCAATGTCAATGGGAGTGATTCCTTCATTGATCCTCCCTCTCCCCACCCCCCTTCCCCTGGACCACCCCCCTGGCTCCACTGAAATTGTTTCTGCTCCATTATCTGGAGTCCCTCTGGTATCCCAGTTACTCCCTGGCTTCTGCATATGAGACAAAATAATTGCCCATACTTGGTTTATCTCCTTCTTTATGTATACATATATGTATGTATTTAGATATGCAAATTTGTATATATGTATAAGTGTGTACACATATGGAAGCATATTGAAATATTTGAAAATTACAGATATCATTACCCATCACCCCTAAATAGTTTACAGCTCTCAAGAATAAACATTTTCCAATATAACAGTATCAGTATCACACCTATGGGAACATTAATACTTTAATACTGTCATCTAACAAAATTTATATTATCTTTTTACCCATAACATTCATTATCCCCCATAATATCTTTCTATAGTTTTGTTGTTGTTGGTGGTGGTGTGTGTGTGTGTGTGTGTGTGTGTGTTACTGGGGATTGAACCCAGGGGCATTCTATCTTCAAGCTATACCCCCAGTGCTTTTTTCTATTTTTTGTTTTGAAACAAGGTCTCATTAGGCTACTGAGAGTTGTCCTGGAACCTGTGATCCTCCTGTCTCAGACTCCCAAGTGCCAGGATTACAGGTGTATACCACCATGCCCAGCTCCTTTTATAGTTTTTCTAGAACCCAATCAACTGGTGTGACACTATGAGACCCTGAATGGAGGTGAAGATGATAATCCTCATCTTCAATATTTCAGTCATCTGTTGTGGTGCCCAATGATGATTCCTTCCTAAATGAATTACATTTTTTTATTTTGTCAATTTTTCTAAATGTGTTAGCTGGGCAGTTTTCCACCCATCACTCCTCTCTCTGACTTCAAGCATTACTATAGACTCATGCATTGTTTTACCTAATGTGTTAGAACCTATATTTTTTGGAGCCTACATCTTCCCATGTTTGGCCAATAGAAACCCCTTTTCCAGGCAGCCTATTTTCTTCCCATGGTTTCTGGTTCAAGGTATCCATGAGCTATGAGCCCCTGTGTGTGTTCCATGTCCTGGACCTAGAATCAGTCTCTGCTCCAAGGACTCATACTATGAATGAGTCACACATACACAAGGTTCAAATCTTCAGATATTCAAAGGTATACCTTTCACCCTCTTCCCTCTTCTCAGGGACAGCCCGATGTTATTAATTTTCTGTTATCCTTCCAGAGATAGTTTACATAATTGAGCAAATGCACAGAGATACATTCTTACCCACTGTTTTAACTTGATCAGTTGATTGCTTATTACACTCTTTGGGTTTGTCTGTACTTGTATCTCTTATCTGTTATGATTATCTGTTTCATAATCTTATTAGATTATGAAAGCTTCCTATTAGCCCTTTCCCAAACGATTAGGAACCTTTCCATCACGTCCCAAAAGTTTCAGATGAAAAAGACCCAGGGTGGAATCGACCAAAGTTGCACTAGCTAATAACACCCGCCTGCTATTTTGTTTTTGTGAACTGGGGATTGAGCCCAGGGGCGTTCTACCTCCGAGCTACACCACCAGCCCTATTTTTTTATTCTTTATTTTGAAACAGGGTCTCATTAAGTTGCGGAGGGCCTCACTAATCCCAAGTACTGGGATTACAAGCGTGGGTCACCACGCCCGGCTCCTCATGGTATTCTCTGGACTTGGAATTAAATTAGTCTTCTCACCCTAGGCTTGTTGACACCTGCTCTTCTTTCAAACATCACTTTAGTGGGGAAGCCTTTCCTTTCCTTAATGCCCCTGCCCTCGCCTCCCCCACATTTAGGTGATGTCTCCTTGTTATAAGGTTTCAGATCATGGTGCGCGCCTCCTTCCCAGCTCATATATGTTAGTGGATAAATTTATTTCCTGCCTCCGTGAAGACAGGGATTACATGTGTCTTTTTCACAGCTGGCACACCGTAGTTGCTCAGCAAAATGTGCAAAGTGAAACTGGAACCCAGGCTGTGCGGCTCGCTGTCCACTCTTCCTACTTCGGTCCCACGGCAGTTGGAGAAACGGTTTAAAGATGTAAATTAAAAACCCTCCTCAAAGGAGAAAGCTGAGGAGTCTATTTCCACGACTTGATATATATAACCTTAGCAGAAACAGCTCACCGCGAGGTGTGACGACCGCAGGAGGGCAGTCAATCAAGAAAATGCCCCTTTGCCCCAGAGGCGAGTAGAGGCGCATTGGGCCGCGACGGCCAGCGCCACCGCTTCAATAGGAAACACGTGCAAAACCCAGGATCAGGACTGTGCACAGCTGCGACCCCTAGGGCGCGGGGAGAGGGGACGCGGAGCAGTTCCCTGGTGTCGAAGATGGCATAGTCTCCGCCCGTCGCCGTCGCACCGGGGCCTCTTCTGGGGTCCTGTCGGAAGCAGCTTTTGCCCGCATCCCAGGGAAGTGGCTGAGTCCCGGGACAGACACCCAAATGAAACGCGCTGTGGAGGCTCTGAGTCCGAAACACCCAAAGTCTAGTCTTCTGCACCCCGCAGGAGCGCAGCTAAGAGCTTTCTTACTGGAGCAGCCCTAGAAAGCGCGGCTGTCTCCAGTTACGAGCTGGGGAGGCGCCCGGGGCAGCAGCCGGTGCCACCGTTATTCCCGGGAGCGCGCCAACAGGGGAAGGTTCTTGCAGGCCTGCGAAGGAAGGCGCGGTCCTGCCAGCCATCTCCGAATCCCGCAGCCCCTCGCCTGCGGCCATCTCCTGCCATTCCGAGCCCGGGCCGGGCAGTGCTCTGGAGTTTGGGCAAAGTTGCTTCCCGGAGGGGCGACGGCCGCTCGGGTCCGCGCCCCTGGCAGCTGCTTTCCTCGCGCCTCTCCGGACGCACGCGGCCCGGGCTTTCCTGGAGGGCGTCCCCGGCGCGGGTGTCCGGAACCCCGAGTGGCGACGGCGGCGGCGGGCACCTGGTGGCAGGGTCCCGGGAGCCCGGAGCCGGCGCGTCCCGGGGGCGGGAGCTCGGCAGCGGGGGCGGGCCAGGGTGGGGGCGGGAGGCGGCTCCCGGGTCTCCGCGCCATTGGCCGCAGGGCCGGGCGGCAGGAAGGGGCCAGCGAACGCGGCCCCACCCCGCGGCCGGCGGAGCCTATCGCCGGGAGCTCGGAGCGCGGATAAATGTAGCGCCGCGGCGCGGGCGGGCAGCTCTCGGCTGGGCCGCGGCGCGGAGCCATGCAGTACCCTCACCCCGGGCCGGCGGCGGCGGCGGGCGCCGTGGGGGTGCCGTTGTACGCGCCCACGCCGCTGCTGCAGCCCGCGCACCCGACGCCCTTCTACATCGAGGACATTCTGGGCCGCGGGCCCGCCGCGCCCACGCCCACCCCCACCCCCACGCTGCCGTCCCCCAACTCCTCCTTCACCAGCCTCGTGTCCTCCTACCGGACCCCGGTGTACGAGCCCACGCCGATCCACCCCGCCTTCGCGCCCCACTCCGCCGCCGCGCTGGCCGCCGCCTACGGCCCGGGCGGCTTCGGAGGCCCTCTGTACCCCTTCCCGCGGACGGTGAACGACTACACGCACGCCTTGCTCCGCCACGACCCCCTGGGTAAGGCGGCCGGGTCACGGCGGGGCGAAGCCGGGGCGACGGCGCGGAAGGCGCCACCGGGCAGGTGGCAGCGCCCGGGAGACGGCAGGGGCGGAGGGGACCGGTAATAGAAAGTTGTGGCCAAAGGGATTGAAAAGCGGCTCTGGGGCGGGCGGGCGCGCGCGGGCTCCGGCGACGAGGGCTCCGGCGGCGCGCAGTCCGGCCTGACCGCACAGTGACTCAGATTGGTTTTCCTGCACCTTGCAGACGTCGGGGCGCGCGGGCTCGGTGCGACCTCGGGCGCCGCCACGGGGGCTGGCGGTGGAGGGTAGCCCTGGGCCACGGGTGTCGTCTAGGGTGGGGCCCCTTAGCGAGAGGGATGGAGAAGAGGGTGTGGAGGAGCCCGGGGCCGGCCCCTGCGGGGCAGGGAGAGCTGCCGTGTCCGGGTGGTTACGGGGCTGGACTTGGTTCAGCAAGCTTGTGCAGTGAAAGAGCCTGACCCTTTCCGTTCATACAGGAAATCTTGAGTTCTCGATAGGAGTAAATCTGGTTTCAGAAGCTGTTAAGTGTTTTCCTGGCTGCATGAAGCAGACCCTTCCCCCGGAGTAGTGCACGCTGCTGATTATTTTATCGACATCCTCAATACAGACAAATTCAGGAAACACTCCACTTCTGATAGCCAGGATCCGTTTTTCTGATATTGTTCATTTCCTCTGTGTGGGATGTGACTTTATGGCAGCTAAAATAACCAGTTGCTTCCTTTTTTTTTTTTTTTTCCCGAGGCTGTTTTGCACCAGTCTGAAGCCTGACGCAAGCAAAATCTCGAAAAAACAATGCCAGCTTTCAAAGCAAACGTTTAGGCGCAGGCTTGCAGACGGACGAACTGACGGACACCCCTTTGGAGTAGGAGAGTGCAGACCCTGGATGCCAGATAGGAAGGGCAGCGAGGACACACTGGGCCCATAGAATATGTGGGACTTTTCTACTCAGTCCACTGCCCAAGAACTAAGCCACAGGTGACTGGGCTCAGAGTGGCCCTTGGCGCCTGTGGGGTCTAAGCCCTACAGTAAACAGGGCATCTCCCCTGGGGCCCCAGAGCTTTAAACCAACTCTGTTATTGACAGCTTCAGTAGGTCTAGGTACAGTTAACATTTTAATTAATTAACATTTTAGTGTCCGCTCTGTTAGTCTTCCACCTTTCTCCCCATTAGGGAACTTTAAGGCACGTTTCCTACCCCCCCCCCCTTTAACAAAAGGCTATTACACTATTATATATTTGTAGTTTTTAATTTCAGCCTCCAGGGCTGGCCCCAGAGCAGGACCCTCAGCCGGCTGGCCTGGGGGTGAACGTTTTCACAGAGCGCCCCTGGGTTTCCTTGGGTTACTGCTGGGACCGGGCAGGAGGAAGCAAAGGGTTTTTTGAGATAGACCAACAGGAAACACATTGACGGAAATGTTGCCATAGCTTATGGGGTGGCTTTAACTGGCCGCCCCCATGGCTGGGTGTGAAATCAGAGGAGGCCTCATAGCCCTGGGGCCAGGATTGGAGGCTCCACAGGCTGGCGGCCTAACTCCTAACTCCAGGCTGGGGGCCTAACTCCGGGCAGGGCACAGGTTGCTGTGGGTCCCAGCTCAGTCAGGCCTTGGGTGGTGTAACAGCCAAGACACACACATTCACCTAGGGAGAGGACTTAGGGGTGCAAAAAGTTGTGCATAAATTCTACAGCAACTGGTGAAAGCAGGTTCTGGTGTTTCAAACCCAGCCTGTAGTGGACATTCTTTGGGGGATTAAAGGTGTGTGTGTGTGTGTATGTGTGTGTATGTTGTGTGTATGTGTGTGTGTGTGTGTACGGGGGGTGATCTGTGTGCTTTTGGGTATGTGTATGTATTGGTGGGAGCATCTTGGGCCCACTCAAAGGTGTCTGGTTGGATGGCCTACTGGTCTCCTCCCCCACTTTATCACCCACCCCCTGGGCCAGGCAGGTCTAGGGACTGGCTAGGCTGCCCCAGAGCCTTTGCTAACCAGGGCTTTTCTTGCCTGCAGGCAAACCCTTGCTCTGGGGCCCCTTCTTGCAGAGGCCTCTGCATAAAAGGAAAGGCGGCCAAGTGAGATTCTCCAATGACCAGACCATCGAGCTGGAGAAGAAGTTCGAGACTCAGAAATACCTCTCCCCACCAGAGCGGAAGCGGCTGGCCAAGATGCTTCAGCTCAGCGAGAGACAGGTAAGCCAACCTGGGCGCCTCCACTTCTGGGGCTGAGTTACTGAGGCCCAAGAGAGCAGAGGAGAGCGGCCTTTTCAACTCCTGGAGGGCCGATCTCCCCTCAGTCCCGGCGGCGTCCCTGGGTCTTCCCTCAAGTTTTCTCTTTCTTATAGGTCAAAACCTGGTTTCAGAATCGACGTGCTAAATGGAGAAGACTAAAACAGGTATTGACATGATTCTGTTTCTATGGAAATAAATATTTGTATCATGTTATCTCAATGCGAGGCCTGTTATGGGTTGTATGCAAAAGTCATTTGAGAGACTATTTAACCTCTTCACCTTGATTAAAAAGGCAAATAGTCCTGCTGAAATTGAGGATGAGTTGCTCAGGTGGCAGTAATGCTAAAAGCACCTAATGCAGGGCCTATATCAATTATGCTGGGGTTTTCACACACTGGCTAGTAAAATGCCCAGCTAATTGTTTTATAAACCCCATATGTTGTTTATCTAATTAACGCAGGAAAGATAAAGTAATTGACAGTAAATGACTTAAGCAGTTATCTTTGGGAGAAAATTGTTTCTTTTATTTACACAGCCATAATAAAACCAGGCAGAACTCAAGGGTAAATATAAGGACACAAACACCTTTAAGTCTTGTTTGCACTGTTTTTAGGAGAATTAAATATCAAAGAGTTTAAAAATTATTTGTCATTTAGTGCTAGCTTTTAAAATGAATATAAAACATGTAAGAAAATATCCAAGTCTATTTGGAAAGTAGCTCAAACTTTCTAAGTTTTTCTTTCAATGACCTTGTTATGCAACTCGCAATAAAAAGTAAAGGCTAATTCAGTTTTTAAAGAAACTCTATTGACTTAAAACTAATGATTTGTTTTTGATGTCCTAATTCTGATGTTTCCAAAGTTATCTGACAATTGCTGAATTGTTTGTCAATGCATATACAGTTTTTAAATAACAAATACAGTATTTTGAAACAATGTATGGGAAAATTTCATGTGTTTAAATTTTATTAAACATTACTTTTTTATTAAAAACAAAGCAGTGTCCCAAAGAACATTTGAAACAGCAAATAAAATTCCTGAAGTTTTGTTATTCTAATATGATTTACATATTTGCAGATTTCCTTTCATTCTCTGACCTTATTACATACTGGTGTATGTATTATCTTATAGTCTTGAGGGTTTTTTGGTTGTTGTTGTTGTTGTCCTGGGGATTAATGTTAACTCTGAGCTACCCTCACATCCCTCAGCCCTATTTTATAAATTTCGGAACAGGGTCTTACTAAGTGTGGGGGGCCTCACCCACTAAGTTGTTGAGGCTGCCCATGAACACAGCTGTGATCCTCCTGTTTTTGGCCTCCTGAGTACTGGGGTTACAAACTTGTGCCACCATGCCATTTAGTCTTGTGTTTAAAAAAAAAATGTATAGTATATCCTAGTTTCTGTGTAGTATTTTTATCCATTTCAGTATTGAAAACTCACTGACTTACTTAGTTCTTGTTCAAAGGCTTGACTCTAGTTTACCAGGGACTTTTTTTGTTTGTTTGTTTTTCCTGTGTGGAGGTACTGATGACTGAACCCAGGGGTGCTCTATTACTGAGCTACATCCTCAGCCCTTTTTACTTTTTTTTTTTTTTTTTGAGACAGGGTCTTGCTAAATTGCCTAGGCTGCCCTGGAACTTGTGATCCTACTGCCTCAGCCACTCCAGTAGCTGGGATTAGAGGTGTGCCTCGCCTTTCCTGGGTACCAGAGACTTTAAAAATAATAATTCCCATGTAATATAGGAATATTCTTCAGAAATTGCCTCAGATTTTAAGCAGATTGTTAATTACCTCTCTTCTCAAGAAGTTGGCAGCATTCTTCCAGTTCTGCATTTTTTCTTTGCCATGATTTTGTAACTTGATACATATTTATGTGTGTAGGTGTTCATAAATTTAGTCCAGAAAATGAATGAAAAAGGGTCCAGTGCAGGGTGTGGTGGCGCACACTTGTAATCCCAGTACTTGGGAGGCTGAGACAGGAGGACCTGGGTTCTCGGACAGTCTCAACTATTTAGTGAGGACCTTCACAATTTAGTGATGTTTCAAAATAAAGAATAAAAAATAGGACTGAGGGTGTAGCTCAGAGGTAGAATGCCACTGGGTTCAATCCCCAGTACCGCAAAAAAAAAAAAAAAAAAAAAAAAGATCCATAGATCCATTCTAATAATTTTGAAAATTTCTTAATTTATTATTTAACATTTTTTTGGGGGGGGGTGGAGTGCTGGAATGGATCCTGGAGCTTGTATATGCTATACTTGTAGCTCTTAACATTCTTATTTTTAAAATGTCTAGAAGACTGTTAATTGGCAAGGTTTAAAAATTTAAAAGATGAAGATAATATGTAAAGCTGTAGTGATCTGAGTTCTCCTTTCCCCAGGCTTATAAGAATCTTGAGACCATGGGTATGGACTGGTGTTAAATGTTTAATTGATATAATACAGTTACCTTATATTCCTGACTAGTTCTTACCTGGCTAATAATAATAATAATAATAATAATAATAATAATAATAATAATCTTTCTCTGATATCAGAGAAAGATTTGTCTCTACTTCTTTCAATCAAGAATGAATCACAAGTGTGTCTTTTTTTAATAAAAAGATTGTAGCTGAAAGATTTGATAAATAAAAAAATTAAAAGGATATGCAGGATAAAAAGCCATTTTGATTTATATCTCATCTCCGTATTTCATGATCCTACCAATCTCCATTTTTATTCAGGAGAACCCTCAAAGCAATAAAAAGGACGAGCTAGAAAGTGTGGACAATCCCTGTGACCAGAGGCAAGACTTACCCAGTGAACAGAATAAAGGTGCTTCTTTGGATAGTTCCCAGTGCTCGCCCTCCCCTGCCTCCCAGGAGGACCTTGACTCAGAGATTTCAGAGGATTCCGACCAGGAAGTGGACATTGAGGGCGATAAAGGCTACTTTAACTCTGGATGATGGTCCCTGGCTTTGGCATGTTTAGAAATCGGACTGGGGAGTGACATCCCACTGCAGAAAATCTTCACAGAAGAACTGGAAAACTATCAGAGAAAGGGAAATCAATTCTCTTGTGTTCTGGAAACGTGAAATAGTTGGTGCACTGACTAATTAACAAACATACATTGAAGCCTTAATTTTGATTTAACAAATGGTGTATGTACTGATAGTAGGTTGTTTTGATAAAGCGACTAAATTCACCTCCCCCCCCCCTTTTTTTAAAATAAGTAAATTGATATTTCTATTTATAAAAAGTAATTTTGAACTTTTGTTAATTTTAAGTTATAACTTTAAAGGTTTTAATAGGCTCTTCTTGAATGACTTTTCTGTAATCTATCCCCATCCACCTTAATGAAAAAGCAAAGGAGCACCCCAAATCCACAGGTACGCCTTGGAAAAGGGGCCCGCATTTCAGGCAGCCTTAGAATACTATGAAAGGGAACATTCTTTACTTTTATATGACAATCTGAGACTGCTGTCTTAAGTTCAAAGCTACTTTTTTGGTCTGGGGGGATGTGTGATAGTTGATTTCACACTGTCACTTAGCACCTGTTTGACCAAGGTGTGAGGGGATGGTACAGTCCTACAGGCAGAGAAACT
Source organism: Graphiurus murinus (assembly GCA_004027655.1). Classification (NCBI taxonomy): domain Eukaryota; kingdom Metazoa; phylum Chordata; class Mammalia; order Rodentia; family Gliridae; genus Graphiurus; species Graphiurus murinus. The sequence goes on from PVLC010005673.1 coordinate 66,057, forward strand.
GACTCCTCAATGACTAAAGCAATCACAGATGAACTAGAAGTCGAAAGTGAATTAAGTGTAAGTAGATTGTAGATACCATGTTTCATATCAATGTCCAAAAGGATGTATATAGAATTGTTCACTGTAAAAAAAAAATGGCCAAAATGGTGTGTTCTTTTGAATGAGTGACTTGTCTATAAAGTAAATTCATCCCTGGGTCGTCTGACTTCTTCGGACGTCTCATTCTTTAGTTCAGAAACAAACCCAAACACACTCCTTCCCCCAGCTTCGGGGCTGCGAGGCCCTGACTCTGGGCGTCCTGGGAGCGCAGCTGGCCAAGTCGCCAGGAACAGGAGTTTGGGTCTTTCTCCGGGTGTCTGCAGGGAGGGAGCTGGTGGTGCGGCTCGGGACGCCAGACCCCTGGGCAGGCGAGAGGAGTGCAGGGCCACCGAGCGCCACCGATTTAGCCGGCAGCCTTCCTTGACCGGGTGTCAGTAAACACTGTGTGGTTGTAGCTGCTGCTGCCGGCTCGGGAGCCCGAGGGAGCGCTGAGGCTTGCCGGCTCCCTCCCTGCGATCTGGCAGGTCTAGGGTGGAGTGGAATTAGCCCGTCTTCCTGGGCTCAAGTGGAGCCAGCTCTTCGGCAGCCGCTTAAAGCCGTAGTGTGGAGACGCAGGCGAGACCAGAGACCCGAACTCCTCTGGTCCCACCGGCTTCCCTTCTAGTAACTCCACCAGCCCGGGGCTGGAGGTGGTGGGGACTGAATGGAGGGGGTAAAGGGAGGAGGAGAGAGAACCAAGGGACAGCTGAGGTGTCCCGGCTGCAGCTGGAGCGGAGCGATGTTTGCTGGCCGAGTGGAGCCGGGTGCAGATCCGGGAAGAGTTATTGTGGGATCCGTGAGAATCAAAGTGCGAGACTCTGACCGCCCTGGGTATTGCTAGCCTTCACTCAGCTACCTGCCTACCCAGCGATCGGGTCCCTGACATTCCAGGGAAACCAAGACAGACCTGTGGGGGTAGAGGCCCAGAAATCTCTCCCTTTCCCTGGCCTCTACGGAGCCCCCGAGTTGTGCCGGCGAGGGCCTGTCTGCCAGGGCTGTGGCTCCCCAGACATAGACATTCGGGTGAAGACAGTGAAGAAGTCGCTGGGGTGTGGTGGCCCACACCTATAATCCCAGTACTCAGAGGCTAAGATAGAGGATCAAGGGTTCAAGATCAGCATTAACAATCTTGTGAGACCCTGTTTCAAAACAGAAAATTAAAAAGGGGTGGTGGGGGGAGGGAGATGTAGCTCAGAGGTAGAATGCCTCTGGGTTCAATCCAGAGTGTCTTTCCAGCACACGCACACACACACACACACACACACACACACACACACACACACACACACACACGGCACTCTTAGGAGGTTGTCACATCCTGCCTGACTCCTTAGATTCCAAGAAGGCCCCTGGCATTGCAGGTGAATTTGATTTCTGAAAATGAGTCCTGGTCCTTTAGCAGAAGACCAGGTATGGATAGGTCTGGAAGTTGGAAGAGTTGTGTTGGAGTGTTAGTCCTCAGCCTCAGTTGTCTCTAAAACAAGGATGGTCTAGTCAATTTACGAGACCCCTGACAATTCTGTTCAGACTCTCCTTAGCATACCTCCTCCTCAGGACTCCCCAATGCTGGAGGAGTCATCCAGTGTGTGTGTGTGTGTGGGGGGGTCCTTCTCATCAATTGCAACCCCCAAGCTCCAGACTCAGCATACTAGGTTACATGAAAGTTTCAAAGGTCACAATCTGTCTTGGCTGAAAATGAGACTGTGTCAGATTTGGGGGGAACGGGAGGTTTGTGGGCCTAATATTGAATTAAAGTAACCCTGAAATCTGTGTGTATGTGTGTGTTTTGCTTCTGGAGATAACCCCTGGTTAATGTTTATTCTTCAGAGTAACTGTATCATGACTATTAAACAGAGAAATACCAGTGTATGTATTGATTGACACTAGAAGAGTGGAGAGGGTGAAGTCTTATTTTAAAGTAGAGAATTCCCTGAAACCAGGCGGTTTCCAATTGAAAGCTTACTCTAGCTCACTCCAGGTTGCTCCTGTTTGAAATCTGAACATGTCCTTAAGAACCAAGAGTGTGTTCACTGAAGGAGGTACAGTATTCCCAGGACACAGGCTAGCGTTCTCGCCTCTAAAATGCCCCATTGCAGCCTGCCAATGAATATTTACAAATTCTTCCTACAATCCAGGCATTTTTCATTTGTTTGTCTTTTGGCTATTTCATGTTGAAGCAGCATGTATGACCTTTACAGCACAACTCCTGTCTTGTTTTTTAACTCTTTTATCAGGAGATTCAACTTGAAAACGGTTATCATTTAGCAGAAAAACAAACAGAAAAGCACATTTTTGTAAGCAAAACGTTAATGATTGGAAGAATTGCCCTAATTTCACCATGACAGTGTGTGATTAATCCCCTGGGTCATGTACTTATACATTCAGTTATTCCGTCTGTTGCTCTTTGATATCCAGAAAACTTTCTGACTTAATAGGATATTGATTCTGCTGGATGATGTACTTTGACTCTTCAAACAACATTACTTTTAAGGATGACTAGCCTGTTGTGTACTATTTTATTTAGAGAACTATTGCATAAGGTTTCTTTTGCCTTTTTATGGTTTTCTCAGAGTGAAAGCTGATAAGACATCTTGTGGGAATACAGGAAACCATCTCTGATAGTGAAAGTACCTATTCTCTTTCAACATTTCTGATGAGTATTTTGTTTGTGGCTTTATTACTGTGAATATTCACCTTAGTTAATGGGGACAGGACAGGGACTCAATGACAACTTGAATATTTATACTTGGGGGAAATGTCCTTTGCTGGGGACAGAACCGAAACTGCCATTCCAGAACTTCCACATCTGCCTTGTGGAAGATGACATAAACTTAGAAGCTCACCCTTTTGATTTCTCTTTAAAATATAATAATTACTGATCCTTGAAATCTGTGATTGGAAGTGATATTTGTGTGCCTACGGATAACATGGGACAGAATGTGGAAAGCCAAACATTCACCTGAGCTGCTTCTAAATGGTTAGGAGTTTGAGATCTTGTAGTAAAAATTATCACAGGTTAGCCGGGCATAGTGGTACACACCTATAATCCCAGTACTTGGGAGACTGAGACAGGAGGATTGCAGGTTCAAGGCCAGCCTCAGCAATTTAGCAAGACCCTCAGTAACTTGGTAAGATCCTGTTTCAAAATAAAATAGGGCTGGGGGTGTAACTTAGAGGTAGAATGCCTCTGGGTTCAATCCTTAGTACCACACACAAACAACAACAACAAAAAATCATCACAGTTTGCATTAACATTTACTTTTCATCCCAGTGGGTTTTATGAAATCCCAGGTGGACTCTGAAAGTCTTCAATTTTGTTTATTGATCCATTTTGGGGAATTGTTAAATCCAAATGAGAAGCACTTTGTAGATTTCTTCTACCTACCCAGGTTTCTGAGCTCCAATATCTATGAAATAGAGGCTGTCCCTTCAGATGTGGTTGTAGGAAGTCCCCTCCTGTGGTAGAGAACAGCCAGGATGGCAGCAAGGCAGATGGGGTCCCTTGCACCTCCCCTGCTGGGGAGGGCTTGAATTCTCCCCCTGTGTACAGTGGGGGGGCTCATCTGAGAGTACACATCAATCCCTGGCACTCCATGGGGCCAAGTGTTAGCCAGGAAAGCTAGGAAGCCCCATTCCCCTCTTTTGGACAGCTCTTTGATTCAGTTGCAGCGGGGAAACCTCTTCTGAAGTCTGATTACACACATCTCTCCAGACAATGGAGAGGGCTGCAGGAAGGAGAGCATGGAGTTGGCAAAGGCATTTCCTGTCTAAGGATCTTGACTTTGGAGCGTCCTGTAGTGGCGGACACTGAGGTTTTTGAGGCAAAAGAATACTTTCCTGTGTAGCTGCTTAAAGAAGAAGATGATGATCATGATCATGATCATGAAAGGGAGGGTGGGGGGGAGAGTCATTGCCAGCTTCATGAGATTTTCCACTTGAAAGTCAATAGGGTTGCTTCCCACTTTAAAAAATGTGTCTAGCTGGGTGTGGCGGTGCAAGCTTGTAATTCTAGTATTTGGGAGGCTGAGACAGGAAGATTGCAGGTTCAAGTCTAGCCTCAGCAATTTAGTGAGGACCTATTTCAAAATATAAGAATAAAATCAGGTTGAAGGTGCAGGAGGTAGAATGCCCCTGAGTTCTATCCCCTGTAACACACACAGACACACACACACACACACACACACACACACACACACACACACTGTGTTTAATGCATTTATTTTTTATTTTGGGTACTGGGGGTTGAACCCAGAGACATTCTACCCCTGAGCTACACCCCAAGTCATTTTTATTTTCTATTTTGAGACAAGGTCTCACTAAGTTGCTGAGGGCCTTGCTAAGTTGCTGAGGCTAGCCTTGAACCTGAGATCCTCCCATCTCAGACTCATGTATTGGGATTATAGGCGTGTACAAACATGCTTGTAATATACTAATGCTTATTTTCTGTTTATTAGAATGCTTTTTGTTTTGAAAGGGGAGATTAGTATTACTGAAAAACCTTAAAAAATCAAAACAGGGATGGCAGTGCACAGCTATAATTCCAGCTGCCCATGAGGCTGAGACAGAAGGATTGAAAGGTTGAGGCCAGCTAGAGCAACATGGTGAGACTCTATCTCATACACACACACACACACACACACACACACACACACACACACACTTTATTACTCTCTGAAGATACATCTCAGATAGACACAGGAAAGAGTTAATGGTGAAGGGTCCCCTCCTCATATTCATAAATACTTTTTTTTTTTTTGGCACTGGGGATTGAACCCAGGGGCATTCTACTGCTGAGCTATATCCCCAGTCTGATTTTATTTTTATTTGGAAACAGGGTCTTGATAGGTTGATGAGAATATCACTACTTGCTGAGACTGTTCTTGAACCTGCTATCCTCCTGTCTCAGCCTCCCAAGTACTGGGATTACAAGCATGTGCCACCATGCCTGGCATAAATATTTTATAGAGCAATGTCAGTTGAATTTGTCCCAACCTTGTCTTAACCTTTTCTTTCCTCTCTCCCTCCCTCCCTTCCTTTTCTTTTCTTCTTCTTCTTCTTTTTTTTTTTTTTTTTGGTGCTGGGGATTGAATCCAGGGGCATTCTACCTCTGAGCTATGCTCCCAGCCCTATTTTTTTTAATTTATTTTTTATTTTGAAACAGACCTGTGATTGGGATTATAAGCATACAGCACCGTGCCCCACACTTTTCTAGTTTATTTATTTATTTTTTGCGTTACTGGGGATTGAACTCAGGAGCATTCTACCTCCAAGCTATACCCCCAACCCTATTTTTTATTCTTTATTTTGAAACCGGGTCTCATTAAGTTGTGGAATGCCTCACTAGGTAGCTGAGGCTGGCCTCGAACCCGGATCCTCTGGTCTCAGCCTCCCAAATGCTGGGATTACAAGCGTGCGCCACCACGCCTGGCTACTTTTCCAGTTTAATGATGCCCTTCTATCCTTCCTCTCCTCCCCATTTTTCTTAAAAAACTTTTTGTATTTTAGAATTTTGGAGCCAGGCATGGTGGTGCAGACCTGTAATCCCAGTACTTGGGGAGCTGAGACAGGAGGATCGAAGGTTCATGGCCAGCCTCAGCTACTTAGGCCCTCCGCAATTTAGTGAGACCATGTTTCAAAATAAAGAAGAAAAATAGGGCTGGGAGTGTAGCTCAGAGGTAGAATGCCCCTGGGTTCAATCCCCAGCACCACAAAAATAAAGAATTTTGGAGCCAGGTATGGTGGCACATGCCTTTAATCCCAGTACTTGGGAAGCTGAGACAAAAGGATCGCAGGTTCGAGGACAGCCTCAGCAAGTAGTGAGAGTCTCATCAACCTAGCAAGACCCTGTTTCCAAATAAGAAATAAAATCGAGGTGAAGCTTGAAGGTAGAATGCCTCTGAGTTCAATCCCCAGTACCACAAAAAATTTTTTCTTTTGGATAAGGGATTTTGGATGTGCATTCTTCCCTTGTGACCACCCCGATCTCTTTGCCACTCTGCTTTTGTGTTGGTAGTTTCCTCTATCTGGAGCTTTCTTCTCATAGATAACCTCATGGCTCTCTCCCTCACCTCCTTTAGGCCTGACCTTCCCTAACCATCCTATTTGCAATCACAAATCCTCTTCCCTATCCCTTCCCATAAGTTATCCTTATTTATTTTGCTTAGTCCAGTTGGATATATTATTTTTACTGATTTATTTACTGTGTCTCTCCTCCCTCATTGATACACCAATGCCATGATGGTAAGAACTTTTGTCTGTTTTGTTCACTGCTATGTACCACTAGCCTGACATGTGAGAGAGATAGGTTAAATGAATGAATACAGTGAACATTTTTTATTTGGGTACTAGGGATTGAACCCAGAGGCATTCTACTCTGAGCTACAACCCCAGTCCTTCTTTGAATTTTTATTTTGAAACACGGTCTCGCTAAGTTGCTAAGGCTGGCCTAGAGCTTGTGATCCATCCTCTTGTCTCAGTCTCCCGAGTACTGGGATTACAGGCATGCACCACTGTGCCCAGCTAGCACTTTCTATGTATTGAACATGTAAGTTCTTGACATGCTTTATAGCATTTATTCCTCACAACAATCCTATATGGTAGATGTTTTTATCAGCCTCATTTTCCAGATAAGGAAACTGTCACTGAGAAGTTAAGCCCAGTCAGTGTTGTAATGGGCACTTCCTCACTGAGTCTGTTGCACCCTTGAAAAGTCAAAGCAGGTCTTCTAACTATAAGAAGAGAGTGGAGTTTGTTTTGTTGTTGTTGCTGTTCCTCTTATTTAATCTTTTGCCTTAATTCAAGTCTAGCATTAAATCTGGAGGTGATTACAAATCAAATTGGTGACTAGCAACATTTTTGGATGGGTGGTGCTGGGGATTGAATCCAGGGACATTCTACCTCCGAGATACCCCTCTCCAACCTCACCCCTACCCATTCTTTTTATTTATTTATTTTTTGTTTTGAAACAGAGTCTCACTAGGTTGCTGAGAGTCTCACTAAGTTGCTGAGGCTGTCTTCGAACCTGTGATCCTCTCATCTCTGGCTCACAAGTACTGGGATGACAGGTGTGTACCACACCTAGCTGGATAGCAACTTTTATGGATATAGCACCTTATTCTATTATACTGGGGAGCCAAGCCATCTGGGATACCACTTCCATTCTCATTTTCTTGGGGAAATGAGAATAATAAAACACACATTATATTTTTCAAAGCATTAAAAAAGAAAGTCTGCCTCCGGTCCATGTTCTTTGATGTTCCCACTGCGTACACTGTTTAGTATTCTATTTTGTCCAACTCACTGATGCATGTTTTGCAGAGGACTCAGAACACAGCCGGGTGCTGTGGCTTACTGTTATGGCTGTTAGGGCGCTAGCATCTAGCACTGCAGTAAGCTTTTAATAAATATTATACTACAGAATGAAAGTGAAAGCAGTGTGCCCTTTCCATTAGAGAGGAGAGACACTTTCCTTCCAAGCCCTTCGCCCTCTTCGCATTTCCTATTCCCCGGCCTCAAGGAATCATGGCTTCCCTAGATGGCTCCAGGAGTATAGCAGAAATCACAGCAAGTAGTGGCTGAAAGAGCTGGAGAGAGTCTGTGCCAGGCCTGGGTCACAGGTGGGGAGAAGACAGGTTTAGGTCTGTTTAAGCCTGAACAAGCACTAAAAGACCCAGCCCCCCCTCCCTCCTAGGCCACTATTTACCGTCACGCATTTAAGAGGAAGTGCTTTTGTGGTTTATGTTGGCCATTTCTCCCTTCAGACTGGGCAATTTCATTCAATGTCCAATTCACACTTCTCATCTCAATCAGGAGTTTTACTTAAAACATACCAATTTACTGAAAGATGACACCATTTGGGAGTGGCCTGTTATTATTACTATTTTTTTTTTTTTTACCAGCATCGTCCATTTAGCAAATGGAAGCAGGAAACCCATACGTTTTTCAATGACTCCTGAAAGTATTTCATGAATTGCAGAGAACATAAAGTGTGTTTGCTTCATACATGCATTTCAAAGTTTTCTCTTTCCGTAGATGCATATGGAATCGGCGTTATGACAGACTTTCCATTAATTGTGAATTAGACCAGACTAATTCAATAAATGTTTAAAAAATGTCCCCTGAGTGCAGGTTCAGACACCCAGAGGAAGTGGTTTCTTAGACACCTGCCTCCCTTCTATTGACCTGATGATACGTAGGTGGAAGGGAGTGAGATGGTTATGATGATATATGGTGCTGTTAATTAGTTAATTGAAGGTACATTTTTTAGCTTCACTAAGCAATTACCTGATCTCGTTAAGGTCTTTAAAATCACCTAACTGCCATTTTGCCTGAAGCAGCTGACCCTTAGTTAGATGTTATTTCAGCCATTAAGAAACACACAGGGAGAGCCGGGCGTGGTGGCGCACGCTTGTAATCCCAGCATTCGGGAGGCTGAGACCGGAGGATCCGGGTTCGCGGCTAGCCTCAGCTACCTAGTGAGGCACTCCGCAACTTAGTGAGACCCGGTTTCAAAATAAAGAATAAAAAATAGGGCTGGGGGTATAGCTCGGAGGTAGAATGCTCCTGAGTTCAATCCCCAGTA
>PVLC010005674.1:0-74503 GCA_004027655.1 Graphiurus murinus
GGAGTACAGTTTTTCAAAATAGTTTCTTACTATCTTCTGTATTTCCATACTGTCAGTGGTAATATCTCCTTTTTCATCTCTTATTTTGGTAATTTGGGTTGATTCTCTCTTTCTTTTGGTCAGATTGGCCAATGGTTTATCTATCTTGTTTATTTTTTCAAGGAACCAGCTTTTAGTTTTGTTGATCTTCTGTATTGTTGTTTTATTCTCTAATTCATTAATTTCTGCTCTGATTTTTGTGATTTCCTGTCTTCTCCTGGCTTTGGGGCTAGATTGTTCTTGTTTTTCAAGGGCTGTTTTTGAGCTGTGTCATTAGGTTATTTAATTGGTGGTTTTCTGTTTTTCTTATGTGGGCACTCAGTGTTATAAATTTCCCTCTTAGTACTGCCTTCAGGGTGTCCCAGAGGTTTTGATAAGTTGTTTCTCTGTTTTCGTTGGTTTCTAGGAATTTTTAAATTTCTCCCCTTACTTCTTCTATGACCCACTCTTCATTCAGCAGTGTGGTGTTCAGTCTCCATGCGCTTACTCGGTTACTTTGGGTCTTCCTGGAGTTTATTTCTAGTTTCACTCCATTGTGGTCTGAGAAGATGCAGGGAATTATGTTGCATTTTTTGAATTTCCCAGTGCTCACTTTGTGGCCTAGAATCCTTTTACATTTCTAAGTGCACAACACAGTCTTGCTGACTGTAGCCACGATGCCGTACCGCAGATCTCTAGAACCCTTCATCTTGCATAACTGAGACTTTGTACCACTAGAACAACAAACCAGAACAACTGCACAATTTTTCTGAAACTTTATAATAATTGAACAATTATCCATTTCACCCTGCTCCTGACACATTATGCTTAATGAAATCAGCCAGTCACAGGAGCACAAATACTGCTCCATCTCACTTACATGAGGTACCTAAAACAGTCAAACTCATAGCAGCAGAGACTTGGAAAGGCTAACATCTTCTGAAGGTCATTCTCCACCTGAGCAGTAGAGACTTGCCTGGGCCTGTCCTGCAGTCTGCTGGCCCCTCTGTCCTATCTCATTCTCCTATTTTCCTTCATGGGTGTTACTTCCCAATAAACCTTTTGTACTTGCTTTATCTTGACATCTGCTCCCTGGAGAACTCAGTCAGTCCTGGAGTAAATAAATACAGGGTGTATTAACAAGTAATGCCAAGGTGCATCCAGGAACCCGTGTTTTCATTTGTTCTCTGCCTCCTTCTCTCTTTGTAATCTTTGCCAAACCATAGCCAGGACATACCAAGTCCCTGTTGCCCTAGCTAAAATATGAAAATTGGATTACATGGTTTCCAAGAGCCCCTTTTGTTTAAGAAATTCTGTGAGATATAATCTCAAGACAGGGTAATTTGTGAAAAAAAAAAATACATGTCCTTGACTCTCTTGGCAGACCTTGGACACCCATGTGATCTCCCCACGCTCCTTATCTTGAGTCGCCTTCTGAACATCCTATGCTCAGGAATTTTCTTTCCTCTTTCTGTATCCTCTTCCTCATCAATGCATACATGTCCTGGATCCATGTGCCTGGGTTTGGCAAGGTAACTGAAACCTCTAGTAAACTGAACAAGGCCCAGTTGCTCGTGCATGCCAGCAGCCTACGGAGGCGATCTCTCAGGGCTCCTGGGCGCCGCCTCTGTGTCTGGACTCCCCAGGTGTGGTTGTCCCCTTGATGAGTCACCTCCTTCCTCACTTTTTCTGGACCAACCATGCATGGCTAGGAGGCTGAACTCTGACATCAGAGAGAATTAGGCTTGGATCTTAATCTGCTTTGTACTACTTGTATAATTTTACTTACACTCTGTGAGCCTCATCTTCGTTAAGCAGGGATAACAGTGACAGCCTCATAGTGTTCTTGCGACAATTAAATCCAGTAACAAGGAGACATGCGGGGTTGGGGATTTAGCTCAGTGGTAGAGCGCTTGCCTAGCACACTCAAAGCCCTGGGTTCGATCCTTGGCCCTGTAAAAAACAATACGAAAAATATAAGAAAAAAAAAAACAAAAAACACAAAACCCCAGTAAAAAAAAAAAATCCAAAAAACAAGGAGACATGCTTAGGTTTCATAGAAGGTGCATTTTAAGCATTTAAAAAGCTTGCTACTACTATTATTACTGTGAGTAAGCATGTATAGGAATTGATATTTGTAGTAGATAAACTATAAATATTGCTTATAACACATATGCACACTGGTATGTGGTGGGCATGTTGGTGTGTGGCCCAGATCTTCCATTCAACACGGGACCTGCTCCTCCAGCTGTTCAGGGTGCTGTTGGCAGCTCCTCCCCTGCCAGTGCTTCAGAGGTTGCCCCAGCTGCAGAGAAATGCCTGGCAAAGACACACTCTTCTGAGGGCAGCCCGCAGAGAGTTCTAGGAGGGGGATGTCGGAACATAAAGATCTGACCATTGTGACCCTAGTTGGGGTAACTCTGAAGGCCACTCTAGCTCCAAAGCAAACCATGGGATTGGTTGTGGCTGTTTTGGAGGGGGTTGACACATTGAATCCTACTTCTATGCTCCTGATGGCTTTCCCTAATAAACCTGCACACTCAAGTCCATCTTGGTTGGCTTCCTAGAGATCCTAACTGTGCCATATGTGTTGTAAGTATTATCATCTTTTTTTTTATACTGAAGGTTGAACCTAGAAATAGTCTACCTCTGAGTTACATCCCAACCCTATTTTTTTTTAAAATTTTGAAACAGGGTCTCTCTAAGTTGCTGAGACTGACTGCAATCCTCCTGTCTCAGTCTCCAAAGTACTGGGATTATAGGCATACACCATCAAGCCTGGCTTATTGTCAATTTTTTAGAGTCAGATCTTCAGTCCACATCAGAAAGCCTTGTCTGGTTATCTTACCCCATCCTATACTCGTGAAACCTCGTGTATAACTCAGTTATTGGGTGATCTGCTTCTGTATTATCTCTCACTAGACCGTGAGCAGCTTAAGGGCAAGGACCTGTTTGATTTTTATTTGTACCCTCAGCACATAATAGTTGGACAGTAAATGTTTGCGAGATAATTCTGACTTTTAAAGCCATATACATGCTTTAGTAGAAGTTGGGCTTTCCTTTTAATGATCAAAACTCAGCTTGAGGAGATAAAATATGTATTAGTTCATATAAATGAAGACTTTAGGAGAAAATAATTACAAAAATGATGGCCAGATTTGGAGGTTGAAATTAGATAACCATCTTGTAGTTTTCCCCTTCAACTCTTAGCCCCATTTCACCTCCTGTTATCCTCATTTCCAGTTGGTCTCTCGAAGACAGCTGCTCAAAGGGTGTACCCCAGCAGCCATGCAACCCCAGGAGAAAGAGAATGAACCATTCTTAGTAGTTCAGTAAAATTCCAGAGTCAAATCTCATTGGACTAGCCTGGATCACATGCCCTTCTCTGAACCAATCATTGTGGCCAGAGAAAATGCACTGGCTGCTGCTGGCCACTCTGAGATCTTGCACTCTTCCTTGGAAGGCAAAGGAGTGACAGCCCTGCCACAAATCACACAGCATGAGGCCTGGGAAGGGGCTGGGTCACTGGGGAAAATTACTGATGCTCTTGCTAGAAGGAGAATGAGCATCAACTGATGCCCTGGGTGCATGGTGGGATTCTATGTGGGGGTGCTTGCAAAGACCGGAGAGGTATGCCCATGCAGGAAAATATTGGCACACACCAGATCCTGGTCACCAGATAAATGAGGGGGGTGAATCTTCTCTTGGCAAAATTAGCGAGAAAGTGTTCCCCCTCATTCTCTCTCCAGAGACCTCTCACGTTTCAGTGTCCGCCTCCAAAATATCAAATGCACATCTATACATGGAGCCATGTATGCCTGTGCCCTGAGACTGTGGGTATGATATTAAAATGAAACTTTTAAGAGCAAAAGATCAGTTTTATGACTACAACCATGTCTTTTGTTTACTATCTGGCTTACCTAACAGGAATAAATTGGGGACATTAAAGTTTCCCTTCACCCCAGGTGGGAAAAGGATAGCTGACTTTGTCACAGCGGGGTATTATTAAGATTAGTGAAGAAAGGATTTCCATGATCAAAGTTTGGGAACACTGAATTCAACAAAGTTCAATGGGTTTCTTTCCCATAGGACTTCTCAGAGCCTTTAATATGCTAGAATCCTTGAAATTTTCCGTGAAGGGGGCTAGAGATGGCAAAATTTCCTGACTGTATTTATTTATTTATTTATTTATTTATTTATTTATTTTACAACACAGAACCCATTTTCAGTGGTACCTATTATAGGGCAAGTATTATGAAGAAAACATTTTGGGTTGACTCTACAATACTACCTTTCAAAACATTTTCAAAATTCTAATTTTGGAATTTGATTGTTACATTGTCAGACCTGTCAAAAACTGAAATTGACTCATATTTTTATTGGGCGGACCATTGAACATACATAGGCACAGCTATTAAATAGCTTCTCTATTTAAAAAGACATTTCCCTGGGTTTACCAGCGCATAAACATAAACTTGGAAGGTGGTAAATCTCTTCTCCTCCCTAGACTCCTTATCCAGGGGCATGGCGGTAAACCTCACAATCAGACCCCATCCTCATAAGTCCCCAACTCCCCCTTAATTCCCCCTTCACATCCCAGGTTGCTGATCCCAGTACCCTCACTTCAGGCGCCTATTTCTGCCTCCAGATCTTTGCTCCGTTCCTTCCCCCGCTGGAAGTGCCTTTCTCTGCAGTCCATTTTATCACACCAGGTCGTCTACCGTCCATCTGTCTCTCTTCCCTCTCCTTGGGTCCTGTTTGCCAGATTACAGTTGTGTGGTGGGTGGGGGGCAGTGTTGGAGAGAGAAAGAGTGTTAACTGCGTGTGTTGGGAACATCAATGTTTGGGAATCAAATCTAGTTGCAGAGTTGTTCTGGACAGCAAGACTCCTGGGCCCTCTTCTCTCTATCGCTCCCCTGTTTCTAGGGAGAGGCGCAACATCCTGGGAAAGCAGTTAGCTATCAGGAGCTTCAGAGCAGGGGAGCTCAAGCAGTGTTCCTCTTCTGACCCTGCCTGGCTGGGTGACTTTTGGTGAATGGCTTTCCTCTCTGGAGATGGCTTTAAAACTTGGGGTGATGCCTGGGAATCCGAATTTTAGTAAGTTCATCTCAGAACAGGAAACACTGGGCTGGATTCTTTGTGAGAACTTTCTGTCAAACAAAGTACTGATTCCCAATTTCTTTCTTGCTTCCACACATAAGTGAAAACAAATGATCCTTCACCTTCTGGGACTAGCTAATCTCACTTAGCATAATATTCTCTAGTTCCACCCATTTTCCTGCAAATGGCATAATTTTGTTCTTCTTTATGACTGAGTAAAATTCCATTGTGTGTATATACACCATAGTTTCATAATCCATTCATCTGTTGACACCTAGGCTGATTCCATAGTTTTTCTCTTGTGCCGCTATAAACATGGACACAGATGTATCACTCTAATATTCTGACTTCAGTTCCTTTGGGAGATCTCCGAGAGTGGGTATCTGGGTTGTGTGGTGGTTCCTTTCCCAGTCTTCGGAGGAGCCTCCGCACTGATCTCCACAGCATCTGCACTGCTATGCGATCCCACCAACAGAGTTCCTATTTCCCCATGCCCTCGCCCTAATTTATTATTGTTTGTATTCTTGGCAATTGCCATTCTAACTGGAGATGCTAGTAGGATTGCGGAAGTTGATTTGGGGAGGGAGGTAGAGAGGTGAACGGGGAGATTTGATGAAGGAAACAGTTCGAGTAATCCCATGCTCATATTTAAAGTCATCAATACCAATTTACTATTATGTGTGGGGAGGTAAAGGGAGCGGGGTGGGGCCCAGAAGGAAACACACAAGTGCTGTGTGCATGTGTGTTTCTACCACTCTGACCCTCATTATAATGTAATTATAACACGCCAACCAGAAAAACAATGACCAATGTCCTGCCCTCCTGGAGGAGTGAAAGTCTCTCTCCATGTCGTCTCTGCTGATGGAACTGTCAATCACAGAACTCCGCCATGACCCAAGCCTGTTCAATCATAGGACCACACACCTCTGAATGTGGAGAACCAGGGGGAGCTACGTAGCCAAGCCAAGCCGATCAGAGTTTCCCCTGGAACCCTGTACTTGAAGCTGGAGGGTCATGGAGCTTGCGGTCTCTTATCCAGAGCGTAAGGTGCAGTGTGTCCTGCTGCATAGAGAAAGCCCGTCTGCAGGGGGACACCAGGAGTAAGCAGAAAGAAGCTGAAGGGAGAAGGACAGAGTCAGGCAATCTGAGTGGCCTCCAGTTCCTCCTGTCCTGAGAGCTTCCCTAATTACCACAGTCGAATCTGAGAGTCGCACCCGCTTCTGGGAACCTCTAACGCTCACTTTCACCTAAATGAGGTTTTAAGTTGGGTCTCTGTCACTTACAACTAAGAATCCTGTGGCAAGTTTAGGATTCAAAGCCACACGTGGAGGCACATGCTTGTAATCCCAGTACTTGTGAGGCTGAGATAAGAGGATCATAGGTTCCAGGCCAGCTTCAGCAACTTACTGAGACCCTATTAAAAAAAAAAAAATCAGGATTCAAACAAGCCTGGGTCTGACTCTGCAACTTGTGCTTCTAACTGCTGTTTAACCTCATCTTCCTCAAAGGGGGAAACTTTTTTTTTTTTTTTCATCTGTATTCCTCTGTCCCTTGCTGAAAGTTCCTGTCCCTTAACCAGCTCCAACTTTTTTTGGTGGTGGTAACGGGGATTGAATGCAGGGACATTCTACCTCTGAGCTACCCCCAACCCCAGCCCTATTTTATGTTTTTATTTTATTTTGAAACAAGGTCTCGTTAAGTTGCTAAAGATCTCACTGAGTTGCTGAGGCTGGCCTCAAATTTTCCATCTTCCTGTCTCAGCCTCCTAAATGCTGGGATTACAGGCATGTGCCACAACGTCCGGCTAGCTCCAACACTTTCAAGGTCTGAGCCCTCTCGTGTGGCTCTCCATGCTCTTTTTTTCTCCTTGCTGCTCTTATGCTACTTCTTTTTGCACAGCTTATTTGCTAACGATTCTTCCTTTACCATAATTTCTCCTCTCTCTAAAACAGTAGCACATTCTATGTCCTTAATTATTTTTGTTCTATGTCCTCAAATTATAAACTCCTTGGGGGCAGAGAACATAAATTATATTTTTAAAAAACACAGGATCTTCATCATTTCAGCACAGGAATGATTGAGAAGCATGTTGAATAACAAACCAGAGGGGCCTGGGCTTCAATCCCTGTTTTCCCAATCTGATCGTGGCATGGATGGGAGCCCAAGGAGGTCGGCTCTAGACGGCAAGCTGGCGTGTACTGTGCCGTGCAAAACCACAGACCCCAATGAGAGAGCTCTCGGACAGTCTGCCTGTGCGTTGGGAAGATTTGGAGGCAGTCGCTCCCCTCTGCAGCTGCCTCCTCTTCCCTGCAGCAGGCAGGATTCCCCAAGGAAGCAGAGACCTCATTTATAAATCTGGCAGACACGATGTAAGTGGAAGTCATTAACCTTGATTCCCTCGCCTCGCTTGCCTGGAACACTGGGAGTGACAGAGGCTGCTCTGTCAAGGTCCAGAGCTCGGCCCCCAAGCGCTGTGAGCCTCAGAGCTGTCCCGAGCCATCGCCAGGAGAATCGCTCTGAGAAACTCTCTGCCCCAGCCTCGGGAGCCCTCACCTGAGGGGCTGCACCTCAGCCTGGGAGAGGCAGAAACAGAGCCCCGCCACAAACCAGGGGCCGCTCCCTGCCCTCAGCGCTTCCGAAATCTCCTTGAGGACACAGCTCACATCCACATGTGAAAATCAGGCTAGAATATTCATGAGGCCGCCCAGTATCTCCTGTAAACAAACATGCTGAGGACTGATAGAGGCGACCAGGCTTGGAGCAGGCAGGGCGCTTGCGAATTAGCTTGTCCGGGGGGTCACAGAATGGCGGCAGAATTTGACCTGAAGATGTGCATATTTTGATTCACATGGTGTGTTCATTATTATCGTTTGGATTTTCTTTAAGGCAACTTTTAAACATGGGGAGAATTCATATAAAGCACAGATTGGACCTTAGAAAAAGTAGGTGATCTGGAAGCCTTATATTCTATGTGTTTGTTTTGTTTTGTTTGTTTGCGGTACTAGGGACTGAACCCAGAGGCATTGTACCTCTGAGCTACACCCTCAGCCTTATTTTATTTTGAAACAGGGTCTCACTGAGTTTCTGAGGCTGGCCTTGAACCTGTGATCCTTCTGTCTCAGCCTCCCACGTACTGGGATTACAGGCATACACCACCACCACACCTGGACAGAGCAGAGATGCCCTCTCAAGAAAGGACATTTGTTCTGCAATTTGCCGCAGTCCTTGCTAGCCCCTGCTGCCTCCCTGACTCTGACCCAGTGTTACCTGCTCTGTATCACAGTGTGTGTGCTATAGCTTTCCTGACAGTAGGAAGAAAATCCCTCTCTGTGCTCACTTCTTAATCAAAAGAGGAAAATCTCAAGTTTCCTGAGAGGACTGCACGTGGCCTGCTTCTTCTCTCACTTAAAAAAACTGCCTTGTGCGTTAAACTTCTGAGCACATCTTCCCCGGCTTCTTACAAACCCTCCACTTCACAAAACTGAGGCTCAGAGACAGGAAGAGACTGAGGCCTGGCACTACCAGCGGCCTCTGAGCTCAGCCCCATCCAGAGGACGGAGGCCTGGTGACTGTGTTCCTCGAAGCTTGTCTCAATCCTCTGAGCTTGGTCCATCCATGAAATGGGCACAAAACTATTCTATGGGACTATTGTGAGGATTAAAATAGAAAATTTTGTAAGTAGTTTCTAGACGGTAAAGTGCAGGGAATTATGGGGGCGTGTCTGTTTATATGATGTTCTGAACATTCTAGCCTTCATATTTTGTATTTACTTTGGGTTTCACAGCCTCTGCTGCTGACTTTCCTAAGTCTGTGTGATTCTAGAAAGCTTCTGTAGCCTTTCGATTTCTGTTTGCCTCCCCTCCCCTCCATTTAGCTTGGGTAATAGAAAAGTTGTGTTCCTGGGCCTGCGTCGTGTGTACTATTGCTCATCTATCTTTTTCATGGATGCCTATTTCAGAGCATATTTTTTGTATATACATCTTTCTGAGTCTTTTAATCAGGATGAAGAGCAAGAAGAAATTTCTCTTTATGGTCCAAAGTGAGAACAATGGGTGATTTTTTTCCTCAGTTGTTTCGGAGGGCCAGGCATTATGCAAGGCAGGCCCTACACACGCATTTGAAATTCACAGTAACCATATGAGATGAATGTACAAGGTATTTATTGCTGAGTAACAAATCACCCCAAAACTTAACATCTTAAAAATGGCAGTAAATATTGCCTCATACTTTTATTTTCTTTCTTTCTTTCCTTTTTTTTGAGATACTAGGGCTTGAATCCAGCGGCATTCTACCTCCCAGCTACACCACCCCCAGCCAGCCTTATTTCTCATTTTTTTTATTTTGAAATATGGTCTTGCTCTGTTGCTGAGTATCTTATTACTTGCTGAGTCTGTCCTCGAACCTGCAATCCTCCTGTCTCAGCCTCCCAAGTACTGAGATTACAGATGTGCACCACCATGTGCCCTACTACCTCATACACAGTTTCTGCTGGGCAGGAGTTGGAGTGATTTAGCCGTGTGGTCCCGGCTCAGGCATCTCCTTGGGTTGTGGTTATCGGAGGCTTGACTAGGGCTGGAGGATCCACTTCCCAGGTGTCTCACTCAAGGCTGGCTACTAGGTGCTGGCTGTTCCTTGCCAAGCAGACCTCTCTGTGGGCCTGACTTTGAGTGACCCAAGACAGAGAAAAACAAAGCCTGCAGCATCCTTTACAGCAGGCTCAGAAGTCAGAGTCCTCACTTCAGCAGCACCCTGTTGGTGGGGTGGGTCACCCCAGTTCTTGCCAAAGCGGGCCTCATAGGAACCTAAATACCAGGAACAAGAATCAGTGGGAACCATCTCTGAGGCTGGCTAGCACAGTTTATTATTCCCATATTCAAAGTGGAATAACTAAGGCTCGGATGGATTATTTGTCCAAGATTATGATCATGGATAGGATTGGCAGAGCTTGAATTCACACCCAGATCTGTCTAAATATGCAAATGGAAGCTCTGAACCACTCAGCCATACTGCATGCCAAGTATTTTCAAAACTGCAAAGCACTATGCAAATAATTCTATTACCTGAGAGACTATTGCAGAAATAGGGATAATTTTACTGATAAGCATCATTCATTCACCTACTTGCTCATTCATTTACCCATTTAACAAATATCCATGGGATGCTTTATTTATGCCAGGATTGGAAATAAATGACCTGGCTAAAATTACGCAGCTAATGAAGGGCGCAGTGGGACACAAACTCAGGTCTCTACAGCTCCTCACACAAAGCCCTTCCAGCCACCTATCGTGGTGTTTTGAATTTATTTTATATGTCTTCAGAGCAGTTTGGTGAATTTCAGAGTAGTGACGTGACTTTTCACAGACTAAAAGAATAGGCTACAGTGAGTACTAGTTTCCTCCCTCAAAACAGCTCTGGGTCCCGGAGCAGAAAAGCATTCAGACCCGTAAGAAGAATGCAGCTGGAGCTGTGATTCAGATAGCGTTGGTAATAACAGGCATCGGGTCTGAACCCCATGTTCAAAACACTAAAAAAAAATATGTATGGTCAACAAGTACATCATTAATCAACAGGGAAGAGCAAATCAAAACCACAGTAGAATATCTACCTTGTAGTCACCAGGATGACTACCTCATATATTTACCCATCTATACATCTATAGTATATATCTAAAGTACATACATACAAATATGTATATACACATATACATATACAAACAGAAAGGTATTGGCAAGGTTGTGGAGACCTGGAGCCCTTGCCCACTATTGATGGGGATGTAAAATGGTGCAGCTCCTACAGAAAACTGTTTAATGGTTCCTCAAAAAATTTATAATAGAATTACCATATATGTGATCCAGCAATTCCATGTTTGGTTAGAGACTCAAAGTAATGGAACGCAGGGTCTCAAAGAGGCATTTATATACTCATGTTCATAGCAGGATTATTCACAATGGCTAAAGTGGGGAAGCAGCCCAAGTTGCCCCTGCAGGATGAGTGCTTAAACAACAAATGTGGTATGTAAGGTGCAGTGGGATATTATTAAGCCTTGAAATGGGGGGTAGAATGTCCCTGGGGTCAATTCCTAGTATCGAAGATAGGAAGCAAGGGAAGGGAAGAAAACAGAAGAGAAGGATGAGAGAAGAGAGGAGAGGAGTGGAGCGGAGAGGAGAGGAGAGGAGAGAAGCCCTTGGAGATGTCAGGGCTTGTTGTCGCGTGGGTAGGAGTGGTGACAACAGGTAGGATCATCCTGGGTCCCAGCAAGGAGCTGGGTGCTCCCTGCAGGCTGCCCCCTCCTCTCTCCCTTGCCTTCCAAGCTTTGTGCTTGGTTTTTCCACCTGCAGCTTCTTGCTGGGAAAAGTGACACTTTAATTCAGAGCAAGTGAAAAGGAGGCTACATTGGACTTAATGAGAAGTGACCAGGGAACACGGCAGATTAACCAAGGGAGAGCGGAAAGCGCTGTGTAAATATCAACTGCTGGGCCACTGGGCTGGGAGGGAAGGCATTTGAGCCGGGTTGGAAGGGGCGCAGCGCCCTGGGGTGAGGCTGAGTTAGCATCTTTGCAACTTGCTGACATTTGAGACATGCTGGCTGCTGAGACAGGCCAGATCTAGAAAGAACTGCTAGGCCTCTGGGACCAGCAGGAGCTTCTTATGGGCTTGCAGGGGTGGGAGCCATAGTCAATAAGAGGAAGAGATTTTTATTGGGGAGGCTGTATCAGGAGCCAGGATTTGTGCTGTGTTCACACACGGGCGATGGAGCACTGGCGCCACACCTGCATACCTTTGAACCTGCTCCTGCCCTTCATTAGCTAGCTGATCTTGGGGTTACCACGGGACCTCGTGTCCATCATGTAGGACATGACGGGTTTAGGATTGATCAGATGATCTCTGTAGTGACTACGCAATTCAAATACAACCACAGACAATTTGCAAACAAATGGGTGTGTCTGTGTGCCCATAAAACCTTATTTACAAAAACTGGCAGCCCGTTGGGTTTGGCCTTATTGTGACTTACCGGACGTAATTCCTCATCGCTTTCCAGCTTGTGTTACAGCGAGTGGTGAATGCCTGTGGTCTGTGCACATGAATATGGGCTTCTTGGAGTCAGGATACAGTCCGGATTTGCCCTGTTTAAGCCCAATTTCCTCTATACGGGGAGCTCAATGAATACCTTCCGATTGAATAAACATCATAGATTTCAGAACGGTGGTTTACAGTCCAGGATTCCAAGTCATAAACACCTGACCTTAAATTCTGGGAACTTTGGTGAAGCGATCTCACGTCTCTGAGTCTCAATTTCCCAACTATAAAAATGGAGATATACTGAGTTGTTGGACAGATTGGATGAGATGATGAATGTAACGTTCTTAGTAAATTTCCTGCTAGGCAGTAAACCCCTCCTGTTAGAAGAAGAAACAAATCCCTCAACTAGAGTCATGCTATCCCAGATGCTCGATAAGTATTTGTGGGATTCTGTTAATGAAGCACCCTCCCCCAAAAAAATCTTTCTTTCTCTAGGTCTCGGTTTCCTTCTCTGTGAAATCACAATATGATAGCCTGATATGGTGGCATATGCCTGTAATCCCAGTACTTGGGAGCTGAGACAAGAGGATTGCAGGTTCAAGGCCAGCCTCATCAATTTAGACCATGTTTCAAAATGAAAAATAAGCTGGGCATGGTGGCACACACTTGTAATCCTAGTACTTGGGAAGCTAAGACAGGAGGATTGAAGGTTCACAGCCAGCCCTCTGCAGCTTAGTGAGACCCTGTTTCAAAATAAAGGATTAAAAAATAGGGCTAGGGGTGTAGCTTGGAGGTTGAATTCCTCTGGGTTCAATCCCCAGTACTACAAAACAAAATAAATAAAAAATAAAGTAGAGCTGGGGAGTGTAACTCAGAGGTAGAATGCTCCTGACTTCTAGCCCCAGTACCACAAAAGCAGAACAAAAACCAAAATGGCAATAAGATATGATGTGGGGCTGCAGAAGCTCTGGTGAGACAGCTGGGGTGGAGGGCGCTCGTTAATCACACAGGTTCTCTTATAGAGGGGCTTTGACAAGTGTTATCTTCAGGATTTCTGGCATCATCTCCTTCGTAACCCCAGCCCTCGGTTCTCCCTCCCCTAATCCTTTTAGATGAAGCACTATTGATCTGGAGGCTCAGCGGGTTCTGTCATGGAAGCTTCTCATGATCCACAGGATGCGGAGCAGCGTCCCCAGGCTCCCCTCTACGGACACAGCAGCACCCCTCCTCCGCCAGTTGTGACAACCCCAAATGCCTTCAGACATTGCTAAATGTCCCTGGGGGAGAGGTTGCCCCTCCCTCAGGGTTAAGAACCACGCCATTAGAACAAGCTGAACACATACCGTGGGGCTACATTTTTGAGGAGGAGGGAGAAGCCTTCGGAGGTGTCCAGGGCCATCTCGGATGCAAATACTCATGGGAAAATGATCAGCCCATTTGCAGAGACTCCAGGGTAGCAAAGTGTGACCTTTGACAAGCGACTTCACCTCTGCCAGCCTCCATTTCCTCATCTGTATGTCGAGGTAAAAAACCCCTGCACCCGCCAGGCATGGTGGTACATGCCTGCAACCCTAGGGCTTGGGAGGCTGAGACAGGAGGATCAAAGGTTCACAGCCAGTGTGAGCAACTTAGTGATGTCCTCTGCAATCTCCACAACTTAGGGAGACACTGTTTCAAAATAAAAAAAAAGTAGGGCTAGAGGTGTAGCTCAGAGGCAGAATGCCCCTGGATCAATCCCCAGTGACACACACACACACACACACACACACACACACACACACACAATTCTTGCACCCCAAGATTTTGGTGGGGCAGATTAAAAGTAGGATTGCTATGCACACAGTAGATATAGAATAAATCATAACTATTCTTTTTACTGTAGTTTTTTTTAAGTGTGTGTAGTTGTTTGGTTTTTTTTAAAGTGTTTTTTTATGGTGGTTACTGAGGATAGGATAAATTTCCCTTCTGCTTCTGAAATTTCAGGTTCTTTTCAATACTCATAAGCAAAGCTTGCAAACTGGAAAGAATAGACTGCGTTTGACCTTTGCAGATGTTTTATTTAGACTTCAATGTGGTTAAAATATGTTTGAAACCATAGTTTGCATTTAAGAACTGGGAAATTTTGCTTAGAATCCCAGATTTTGGACTTTCCCTGGAACACTGGGTAATGAGCCAGCGCAGGAGCAATAGATCTGTCTGTCAGAGCTGGCAGCTGCCGCCCCTCTGGCTGAGCCTGTCCCCGAGCCTTACCCAGTCCACTGTGCCTTCACTCCCAGGGTTTCCCCGTTGGTGCTGCAGGTATTTGAGTTTGCAACTGCTACTCAAATTTTCCTTCTCAAGACACTCAGGATTGATTACCCTTATCCAGATTTTTCAGTTCCTTACTTAAAGCTGGGACTTCTTTCCAGCCTGGGGGCTGGGGGGGGGGGCGCTTTCAACTCCCTGCACCTGGCCTCAAAGTCTCTTTGACTTTCTCGCTCCTGACAAGGAGCGGCGCAGGACCGCATCCACGCTGTCAGGGCCTGGTGTGATTCTGGGCGGGCCTGAGGCTCTGGGACCCCCATCCTGTTATCCGTCCCGTTCACCTGCCCCCACTCACCCAACCCACTCTCCCCCAGAAAAACCAGAGTTGGCAGCTTCTCAACAACCGTTTATCAGACGCAAGGAAATAACAGCTTTTAACCATGGCTCTTAGGCTTGAAGACTGTGATCAGATTCCGAACTATTTCCAGAAGTGCCCCTTGGGGTCCAGGGGAGACGTGGTTTCCATGATAACAACTCCTTGCTGTCTCCCATCTCCCGTCTCGGAAGGGAAGTGGATCTGGCTTCCCAAGGGTGCTAGAGAAATTTTAACCAAAAAACAAAACAAAACCCAAAACCAAGGCAGGAGTTACATACACAAGAGAGCCACCTGCCTTGATGGGGACCTGTCATTGATCGTGTGGTCGGCGACTGTGGCTGTAATCGCACTGTCCCTCCAGACCTCTCTTCCAGGCTTACCTGGTGTACAATGCAGAGAGAGGGAGGAGCTACCGGGGGTGGGGCGGGGGGAGACACACATTCTTTTCCAACAGGATTACAGCCTCTTCCTCAGACTGTCTTGGGTCTTAAGTACTTTCCTGGGAGTGATAAAAACAACAACAACAAAATACTAAGTAGACAAAAGAGAAACCAAAAAAATTAAACTAGAAAGGGTTGGGGAGGTAGGGAAGATGTTTCATAGATATAAAAAAGATCATATATGCAAATGACTTAGAGGTCTCTGGTATCAAGAAAGCACTCCATATTAGTGATAAAATTCACCATTATTAGTATCTAAATAGCTCTGTCTTGGAGGCTGCAGGGATAACCATAGTGAATATTTACTAAGTACTTGAATTAAATCCATGATTGGACTTAATTCTCATGACCATCTTAGGCAGGAATGGTTATTACCATTTTAGGGATAAACTGAGGCTCGGATTGGTAGCCTCGGATAGATAGCTTGCCTCAGATCACAAAGCCCATGAGCGAGAGCTGGAAGCCATTGTTCTGATTTGATCAGTGCGCGCTGTGTGTGTGTGTTGAAATAGCATTCTGTACCCTCTTGCTATGTAATTATATAGTCATCAGAAATAAGACTAACTGTATTCTACCACACCGCACGGCACCCCCTTCTTTGAGCCTGGGTAGAGAGCAGGTTTAAGTCAATAAGGAGGAGTCTAGGAGCCTGTGAATTTATAAAGGTAATGGATATTTCTACCTTATCTATCATTTTATTCCCCAGCCCAAGAGTAGTGCTAAAAATATAGCAGGTGCTTAATAAATATTGTTGGATTAAAGCTAGTATAACATCTGGAGTGTGGTGGCTCACCACAGTGGGAGCCTCTCTCCAGGATCTGCTACTGGACAGGGATCCATGTTTGTGTAACATCATCCTACATTCAGGTTTGAAGCACAGTTCTCCGCAGTAGTTATCATATGTTTTAATCGGGGTAACAGAGCGTGTGTGTGTGTGTGTGTGCGCGTGTGTGCGCACGCGCATGTGTATTATATATGTGTATATATTATAGTATATGTATTTATATGTAATATATATGTTTTAGTGCTGGCATCTGCTCAGCATGTGGTGAGGGCCTTCCTGCTGGGCCCTGACACGGTGGAGGGCACCCTATGATAAGACAGAGCAAGCGTGCTAACTTGGGCACCTCTGCCTCCTCTCATAAAGTTGCTAACACAACATGGGGTCTCACCCTTGGAACCTCATCCAATCCTAATTACCTCCCAAAGCCCCACCTCCTAATACCACCAAGGGGTCATGTTGGCCCTGAAGTTTCAACATGAGTTTGGAAGGGGACAAACACTCAGACTACATATGTGTCTGTGTATGTACACCCCTCCACACACAGATATATGTGTATGCCATATATATTTTATATACATATATATGTACATGTGCTGTGTGTGTGTGTGTGTGTGTGTGTGTGTGTGTGTGTGTGTAGAGAGAGAGAGGAGAGAGTCGTTAGGAGAATTGGCTCACTTGACACTGGAGGCTGGGAAGTCCCTCGCTAGACCATCTGCTAGCAGGAGAACCGAGCAGCTGGCAGCCTGGCTAAGTCCAAGTCCAAGTCCGAGGCCTCAGAATCAAGGAAGCTGGTGGTGTAATTCTCAGTCCAACGCCAAAGGCTGCAGAGCCTGGAGTCTGACACCCAGGGGCAGGTGAGACAGGGCCTGCAGTCTTGGGGGGAGAGCAAGACTTCACCCTCCCTTGGATGAGGCTCCCCCACACTGAGGGCAGGGCTCCACTCAGCCCACGATTCAAAAGCCAGTCTCCTCCAGAGATGCACTCACGGCCACACCTGGGGGAGCCCGATCATTCTAATTGCATGTCAAACCATCTGGGGTTTCCTTTTGGCAGAAGACGGACAGGCTCAGTGCCTCCTAAAGCAATGAGAATAATTAACTATTTACCATCTAAGAACTCCTTAATTCAGTGCAATTGACATTCAGAATCCATCCCACCATCTTACAAGCTACACATTTTCTATTATAGTTTATGACCTATCTCCCCAGCTAGATCCA
This sequence comes from Graphiurus murinus, assembly GCA_004027655.1. NCBI lineage: Eukaryota > Metazoa > Chordata > Mammalia > Rodentia > Gliridae > Graphiurus > Graphiurus murinus. The sequence continues at coordinate 17,200 of PVLC010005674.1, forward strand.
TGAGGGCCTGGAGTTTTGTCTGTCTCATTTACTGTTCTAGTCTCAGAACCTGGAACAAAGCTGGTAAATACTTGGTGGGTGAAGTCACCTCATCCTATGGCCCCATCTAGACACTCCGAGACCCTGCAGAAGGCTCTACTCCTCGAGAAACCTCCTGACCACTCAGAGCTACAGGAATCCTCGAGCTTCCCGGAGGCGAGGCTGTGTTGGACTATTCTCATCATCTGCTATCTCTGAGTCCCCAGCATTGACATGCATTAATTAAATAATTATATAAATAAAATAGCTTACCGCTGGGCATGGAGGTGCACACCTGTATTTCTAATACTTGGGAGAGGAGGACTGCAGGTTCAAAACCAGCCTCAGCAACTTACCAAGACTGTGTTTCAAAATTTAAAAAGGGGGGAACTGAGGTGTAGCTCAGAGGTAGAATGCCCCTGGGTTCAATCCCTAGTACCAAAAATAAATAAGTAACTTAATAAATAAAATAGTTTGTACAGCTGTAAAAATGCAGATTCCCTAGCCCCACCCCCAAATGGGCTGAATCCAAGGACCGGGCACCGGATCCTAGACATCACTCCCCAGCGTGTGGAAACTGAACTAGCTGGCCCTTGAGTCAACCGTGAGGGGCTTTGCAAAGTTAAACCTGGGAACCTGAGGTCATACTACTTGAGAATTTCGTCTAATCGCCTGCATTTCTTCAGGTCTCGTCAATAGACATCTGTTAACCCTCCCTGCACTTGTCTTAGAATGGTTTGACTTCCTGTGTTGAACTTGTACAAATCATGTCACAGGGAGGTCTTCTCTGATTACTGATACAGAACCTGGGGAAGAGACTCGAACTCCTACAGATATTGTGAAGCCTTTGATGCAAGTGCTTCCAAGAAGTGGACAGGAGAAATTGTTCTCGGCAGGGGGGCTGCTTCCAAGGGCAAAGGTCCCAGGGGCCAGTGGATTTATTTCCTTGGTTTTGTTCACACGTGCCCTCTCCACCCGACCCTGCCCCTGGGCTGACGATGCGGGTGGTTGTGGATTTGTTGGGAGGGAGCTAAGCTGGGGAGTTCAGGAGTCTCACTGGGGAAAGAGGAGCTTTTCTTTGTTATCTTAGCTGTGTTTGGAAGCTGACAGGGAGCTCTTCCTTCCTTCCTATGCCTCTTCTCTCTCTCTCTCTCTCTCTCTCTCTCTCTCTCTCTCTCTCTCTCCCTCCCTCCCTCCCTCCCTCCCTCCCTCTCTCTTTCTCTCTCACATATCCTCTTTCTCCATTTCTTTCTCCTCCATCTTCTCCTTCCAGAAGCTACTATTTGGCACTTACCATCAGCCTGGTTCGGTTTCAAAACGTTGACAAGTCTTGTTCTATAGAATCCTTACTGCAACCCTCTGCAGTACAAGGATTACCTTCTCCTCTTTACTTAGGGGGCGCTGAAGCTCTGAGAGGTGAAGTTGCTTGTTAAGCTTCCGTAGTTTATTACAAGGCAGAAACGGGAATTGCACTGAGCTGGTCCGATGCTGTGCAAGCCTGTGCTTATAACTGATACAAGGACAGACAAACCCAGACGCCGGCCTGGCATGTTCAGACCACAGGGAAGGGTGGGGACTGTGGCCAACTGAAGAATTCCTGCTGCTCATCTCCCCCTGCGCGCTGCCTGGTGGCAATCTGCATCTTTATATGAAATCTCCTGGTTTTTAAATATCAGTAAATAGTTGATTTTTAAGTTGTGTAAGTCAAACATGCCTACGGCTTGAACTTAGTTTGTGGGTTACCAGTCGGTGAGCTCTGCTGGAGACAGCCACAGAGTGCATTCCCGTGGACATGGAGCATCATGCTATCCACCCAGGACCCCGGACTCCAGGAGCCAGAGCATCGCTGTCTTCTGAGGGCAGTGCCCAGTGACCTGAGGACCTCCCTGGGCGTGCTTCCGAAAGGTTCCATCAGCACCCATATCGCTGGGCTGAGGACCAAGCTCCCAACACACTGGCGCTTGCCGGCAAGGCACACCCTAACCACAGTATCCATGACTCACAAAGCACCATGGCTACTGGAATGGAAAGACTACACCGAGGTTCCATCCAATTCCACTTAGAATGGCAACCGTCAAGAATCCAGACAACAATAAATGCTGGCGAAGATGTGGGGAAATAGAGACTCTCATACACTGTTGGTGGGACGACCAATTAGTACAACCTCTGTGGAGATCAGTCTGGAGGTTCTCAAAAGACTAGGAATGGAATTACCATATCACCCAGCTATGTCACTCCTCATCTCTTTCCAAAAGAATTATAGTCAGAGCCAGGTGTGGTGACACACACCTGTAATCTCAGTACTTGGGATGCTGAGACAGGAGAATCACAGGTTTGAGGCCAGGTTCAGCAATTTATCAAGATCCTGTTTCAAAACAAAAGAAATTGGGGTGTAGTTTAGAGGTAAAATGCCTCTGAGTTCAATCCCCAGTACCCTCTCATCCCCCCCTAAGAAAAGAATTAAAGTCAGAATACTATAGTGATACATGCATACCCATGCTTACGGCAGTACAATTTGCAGTAGCTAAATTGTGGAACCAACCCAGGTGTCTGTCAACAGATGAATGAGTAACAAAAATGTGGTATAATACACACTGGAACTCTACTGAGCCATGAAAAAGAACAAAATTGTATCATCCGCAGGAAAATGGATGGAACTAGAGGATGTTATGCTAAGTGAGATCAGCCAGTCTCAGAGAGTCAAGGGTCAAATGCTTTCTCTCCTATGTGGAAGCTAGAGAGAAAATAGGAAACAAAGGGGCTTAGATAATTGAGGAGAGAGAGCAGTAGGATAGTGGAAGGGAGAGGGGGAGGGGGCGGGGACGGGGAGGGAAAGGAAGAACTGGTGAGTAGAACAGTTCAGACTCTGCTATGCCCATGGATGAAGGTGCCGCTACCAATCTCTTGATTCCGTATGAAAGGGCTGGGCAGCAGGGCAGGACCTGAAGGGAAACACACCAAGACCCCTGTGCTTGTTTCTTTGCATGATTTTGAAACTCAGGAAGATATATAGTTACAATGCACCAATAAAAGTATTTTAAAAAGAGGTTGGGCCAAGCGTGGTGGTGCATGCTTGTAATTCCAGTAGTTGGAAGGCTGAGACAGGAGGATCCAGGTTCGAGGCCAGCCTCAGCTACTTAGTGAGGCCCTTCACAACTTAGTGAGGCCCTGTTTCAAAATTTTAAAAATAGGTCTGGGGGTGTAGCTTGGAGATAGAATGCCACTGGGTTCAACCCCCAGTACTGCAAAAAAAAAAAAAGAGGCCAGGTGTGGTGGTGCACACCTGTAATCCCAGTACTGAGGCTGAGATGGGAGTTTCACAGGTTTTAAGACAGCCTCAACAATGTAGTGAGACTCTCAGCAATGGAGTGAGATCCTGTTTCAAAACAAAAATTAAAAAGGGCTGGGGGTGTAGCTCAGAGGTAGAATGCCGCTGAATTCAACCTCCAATACCATTAAAAAAGTATGTAAAGAAGAAAGACCCAAATATCCTCCAAATTAGTGTCTTGTAGTGTTATATTACCCAGTATAGTTATTAGTCTCATGTGACTAAATAAAATCAAACAAAAAAAAAATTCAACTCCTTGGTCATTGCCGCCATAGTCTAGGGTAGACAGAGCACATTTCTGTCATTGCAGAATGTTCTACTGGACAGAGCTATTGCGATTCAGACTCTAGACATGCCCCTTTTCTATGTCTCCCCACCCCATAATAAAACCTTTCTGTGTACTGCTCTCCTAGACAAACCTCTGCTAACGCCAAGATAGTTCTTCTGAAGGAGGAAAGAAAATAACCTCATGTGTCAGATGGGAGAGAGCTGGTTGGCTGGCCCATTTTCCTCCATCAGTAGATGTGCACATCATTAGTGTCCCTCTGGAGGCTTTTGCCTAGCTCTGATGAATTCAGGAAAAAAAAATTGTTGGAAAGTATTTCAGAGCAGACCAAGGATCAGCAAGCCCCTGGAAGTGGGTTTTGAGGGCCCCTGGTGCCAGCTGTCTGCACCTGGGACCCCCCCCCCCGCCCTCATCTAGATACTGTGTCCTGGTACTGCAAGGGTAATGCTGGAGTTAAGTTAGTCCAAGTCAGTCTTGACTCTGTGATGGGAAAGGAAACTAAGTGGGGGTTTTCAATCATCGAATCAAGAAGGAAAGAGTTCTTGATGGGAATGTAGGACAGCTAATAAAAGAAGACAAGCTTGAAATGAATGATGGTTCAAAAATGCCAGAGGAACCAAGTTTTCTTAAAGAATTCAACGAGAAAGACAAAGTATAGAAGTTGGAACATTGACCAGAAATGAAGAGATTGCAAGAATAGTTATCAGCCAAGAGGTAATTAGAGAAGACTTGGATGAGCTGGGGTGTCTGCAGGGTTGGCAGAGGCGAAGGCATGGGTAGAAAGCGAATCTGCCAAATTGCTCCGTGATTCAGGACCTGAGTGGGTGGGGAGCCAGAAGATCAGGGGAGAAGACAGCCAAAGGAAGAGCTATCTCTGCAGAAAGTTTGCTTAGGATGGCCCTCTGGAATTGTGACAGGACGACTTAATGAAGAATCCAAATGAGCAACAGAAAAAGAGAAGAGCAAGCATTTTCAGGGCGATACGAAGCTAATTGCAAATGACCGGAAAGACGCGGTCAGATGGAGATCAAGGTGTCAGCTCTATTGCTGATAAAAAGCTCTTTTGGAGGACGCAGCTTGCTAATACTCTTCGGAATTGAATTTACCTCCCATCTCCCATGCAGGCAAACCAAGGAAGGAAGCTCGCCCTGCTAAGCCCAGAACACACTTCTCTGCAGGCAAGCAGGGCTCCATGGGGAGGGCGAGGAGACAGACCTGAGGTTCAGTTCCTTTTTCCAGATGCTGAGGTTCAGTTCCTTTTTCCACCAATCAAGTGGAGCAGGAGGTCCTAAGTGTCACTCTACTGGAGGTACCCTGCAGGGAAACATGAGGAGTAGGACATAAGTGTTCTCCTGGTCCACATCCTCCCCCTCTCACAACATCAGATTGTTTTAAGAAAATGGTATATTGGTTTTAAGAATCTGAAGGAATCACCAGGCACCATGTGCACATCTGTGATCCTAGTACGTGGCAGTCTGAGGCAGGAGGATCACAGGTTTGAGGTCAGCCTCAGCAACCTCTTCATTGCTGTTGTCTTTGCCCACAGTGTTCCTTTTGTCTACACCACTCTTCCTCCCCCTAAATTCGATGATTTCAGTTGTTCTCTAAGACCTACTCAACACTAGCCTTTTCTGGGACCTTCTTAGATTCTTCTAATCAGAATAAGCGTCCACCCCTTCACATCTCTGCTAGGTCCTTCTTCCTTTCCCAATTACAGTCCTTAAAATATATTACAATTATCTGACAGCTTGTCTCTCTTCCCAACTCCCAAGAAGGCTACACTTTCCCCAAACTAGAGAACCATGTATGATTCATAAAAGCATTCCCTCATTTAACATAGCTACCATAGTAGATGTATTTGTGTCAATGAAGACTTAATGTATTAGTTACCTGTTAACTGTTAAAAAGTTACCCTCTTCAAGCAACATATGTATCATCTCACAATCTCTGTGGGTCAGGTGTGTGGGCACTGACTTGCTAGATTCTCTGGCTCTGGGTCTCTCCTGAGACTCCACCGCAAAGGATCCACTTCCAAGATCGTGCACGTGGTTGTTGGCAAGACACAGTGTCTTGAGGGCTGTTGGACTGGGACCTCGATTCTTCATGAGTTGTTGGCCAGAGGTTCCTTGATGTCTTGCCATATGGGCCTCACTGTAGAGCGTTTCCCAACACGGGATCTGCCTTTAACAGAGTGAGCAAGACAAAGAATGAGAGAGAAGGTCAGCAAGAGAGGGCTGGACACAGGGAGTCAGTCTCCGGCAAGCTCACGATGGAAGTGACATGCTGTCTCCTCGACTGCGTTCTGTGCTTTCAAAGCAATCACGCCAAGGGCAGAGGGTTTCAAAGCCTGCAAATACCAGGAGGCAGGGGTTGCTGGGAGCCCTGGGAGCGGCTTCCTAGTACACTTAAAACTGTAGAGGGGAGAGAAAAGAAGGACAGAAAAGAACAAAGGGAAAAGATGAGGATGGAGAAGAGAAATAAGAAAAGAAAGACAGAGGAGAGAAGAGGGCCCACCAGCACTGATTGGACATCTACTATGTTCTTGGTAAAGTGATTAAAAGACACATGTCACTCGTGCCACGACACGGCCCCTCCCTTGGGTGTCTGTGGGATGGGGAAACACCCACCTGAGGCCCCGTGGGAGGAGCCGTGTGGGCCGGCAGGCCCCGGGTGCCTGAGACTGAGGTGCAGGTGAGCTCGTGGGTTCTGGCGCATTGAGGAAGGCGGGACTTGCACGTGGGCGGGTTTGGGATGGAGGAGCAAGGAACGGTAGGGGAAGGGCAGGGGAACAGTGACCTAGGGGGAAAGCCACCTGGAGCCCCTGCTGTGGCAGCTTCCGGGAGCATCAAGGAGACCGGCTGCTGGAAGGACGTGGAGCCCCGGCTTTGAAGGGTCCTGAGAGCCCAGAAGAGGACTTGAGGTTCATCCGGCAGACAGCTAGGAGACCTTGACGGTGGGGAGTGGAGTTCGTATGACGTAAGATTAAGCACAGAAATTTGGGATGAGAAACACTGGCTCTCCAGTTCCCAGCTCCTGCGGAAGGCTCCTTGGAGTGACTTAAGTTCTCTAACCTCAGTTTCTTCATCTGTAACATGCTCCTGTTTCCCCAGAGGTTTGCTGTGAGGGTTAAATGACGTAATGTGCATGGAATGTTAAGCATGGCACCTGTCAGATGGTGATCTATCATCATTATCATCATCATCACCACTAATTTGTGGTGCTGGGGATTGAACCCAGAGGCATTCTACCTCCGAGCTACACTCCCAGCCATATTTTATTTTTTATTTGGGAACAGGGTCTCACTAAGTTGCAGAGGGCCTCACTAAGTAGCTGATGCTGGCCTCAAACCTGTGATCCTCCTGTCTCAGCCTCCAATACTGGGATTACAGGCATGGGCCACCACGACCAGCTCTTAATAGTTACTATCATTACTTCTGAGTTGAGAGTGGGAGACGTACTCTGAGAGATGGAGAACTTTAAAAGCATCAAAGTTTTCCTCTGGGTGGCACAACATTCATCTGGCCCCGTTCTCCATCCCTTCCTGTTTGTGGGCCGTAACAGATGAGCAATAGGGACTTAAAAGTGACAGATGTGTCCATCTCACACAGGACAAAAAGGGGGAGCACAGAAGGAGGCAGGGCCGAGGAATGACCGCTGATGCCTAGAATCGTGCTCAGTGCAGCCACAGAGGTTTAAGGAACTCTCTACAGAGATGTAGTTAGGAGGCCGAGGCCGGGGCACGTTCCCAGAATTTGCTGGGGCCCTGGCCCCACAGCTCTCATTCAGAGGGAGAGGCCAGACTTGGATTCCAAAGGCAGGGCCTCCTCGGAGGTCAATGGATGGCCAGCCCTCCTTGTACTGTATTGTTATTCTCTGAAAGAGGTTGCTGACCTCAGCGACTGGGGAGGGACCATCGGCACAAGGGTTTCAGACACAAGTGAATTAAGACCCTGAACTCTGCAACGCTGAGGTTATGTCCTACATAAACTGGAGAGCAGGGAAAGTGCATTTGCTTTTCTTATGCCTTATTTTGTTCCTCCAAACTCCTTTAACTCCTTTAACTTTTTTTTTTTTTTTTTTTTTTTTTTTTTTTTTTTTTTTTTTTTTTTTTTTTTTTTTTTTTTTTTTTTTTTTTAGTGGTACTGGGAATTGAACCCAGGGGCATTCTACCTCTGAGCTATAACTCCAGCCCTGTTTTTTTGTTTTTGTTTTTGAAACAGGGTCTCAATAATTTGTGGAGGGCCTTGCTAAATTGCTGAGGCTGGTCATGAACCTGTGATCCTCCTGTCTCAGCCTCCCAAGTACTGGGATTCCAAGTGTGTGTCACCACACCTGGCTCTCCTTTAACCATTATTCTTCAGATAAAATGTATTTTCCCAACCATGTTTCAAGCTTTACTTTTTTCCTCTCTGCTTCTTCCCAGCAAAACATACCAATCCTGATTATAGTCCCTCTAATTCTGCTTTTTACTCTATTTTCTCACAAAGCAGTAGTTCTTGCACCTATGCATTCTACTGCTAGCACATTTTCCAGGTGGAGATTTCCATGTTAAAATATAAGCTGGGTGTGGTAGCATATACCTTCAATCCCGCTGGGTGCAGTGGTGCACATGTGTAATTCCAGTACTTAGGAGGATGAGATAGGAGGATCACAGGTTTGAGACAGCCTCAGCCACTTAGCAAGACCCTGTCGTAAAAAAAAAAAACAAGAAAGGCTGGGGATGTAGCTCAGAGGTAGAATGCCCCTGAGTTCTATCCCTAGCGCCAAAATATATAGAGATAGATAGATATAGACACAGACACAGATGCAGAGATATGGAGCTATCTCAACATGGAGGTTGCCGGCCCTCTATTTTTTCAAATAAATAGCTTTTAGAATTACTCTATAAATGGCATGGCTTATTTACTCCAGACAAAGAAGAAAGAATAGTCTCAGATAAAAGCCAATCCTCTGAGTGGAATAATTTTCACTTTGTGAGAACCTCCCCTATGCTGACATCATCATCATCATCATCATCATCATCATTAGTGTATATGTGTGTGTGTGTGTGTGTGTGTGTGTGTGTGTGTGTGTGTGTACACCATGGATTGCCATTTGAAACTGTGCACATAATAAATTATACTATGGTATTCGGAGCTTGATAACATATTCATTTAGGAAATACAAGATTCCCTTACTTGTCCAGCCCTGTGCCAATGCGGGGCCAGTGGGGATGAAGGGCACTTGGTGTCTGATGGCCACGCAATTCCGAGTCTGGTCGGGAAAACATGTGTACAACATGCTGAGACCTCGGAGCAATGTGGGCCTTTCTAGCTGTTGAGATGAAATGCCAGGAGTGTTCAGGAGAGAAGGATGCAGGGGGGTGGGGGGATGTGGAGGGAGGGTATTCCAGGCAGGTGGAGCTCCCTGGTAGAGGGCATGGTGTGAAAAGCTGCAATATATCCAGGACTTCCAGGGTACGAGGTGCTATCATAACACATTTTCCTCTCTACAACAACACTGTAGGTAGATACCTGAGATTCTCACTTTACTTTAAAGAAAGGAGGTCCCGGGGCAAGCGAGAGGGAGTCACTTGCTGAAGATCACATAGTGCAAGACACGTGGGGTCTGAATCCCACTCATCCTGGCATCAAAATCCATGCATCAGGCAGGTGTGGTGCGCCCACCTGTAATCCCAGTACTTGGGAGGCAGAGACAGGAGGATTGCAGGTTCAAAGCCAGCCTTAGCAATTTAGCAAGACCCTGTTTCCAAATAAAAGATAAAATATGGCTGGCAGTGTAGCTTGGAGTAGCATGGTTCTGGATTCAATCCCTAACACAGCAAACAAACAAAAAACATGCATCCAACCAGCTGGATGACTTCTTCAGAAAGATTCCAAATGTTCTCGAATCTTACCCATACTGCTCCATACTGCTCCTAAGAAAAATGACGCAGGAAATGCAAGCTAGGGTTAGCCAGTCACTAGGTAAGTTTGTCAAATAAAATACAAGATGCTTAGTTAAACCTGCATTTCAGACAAACGACAAATAATTTTTAAAATACAAGTATGACCCATGTAATACTTTACCATGTTAAAAAAAATAGCTATTCATCTGAAACTCAAATTTAACTGGGTGCCTCATATTTTTATTTTGCTACATCTGCCCACCTTTTTGACAAGCCAACACATTTATATTTGCCTTCCCATAGAAATTTTCAGAACTTAAGAGAGATTTCAGTAAAATGTTTTTACCTCCCTAAACATCCAGGCTGAAATTGGAGAAGCAAAATAAACTGGCATGCCCCTTCCAAATCTTTCCAAATAAATCAATCTTTCCCTTTCTTTCTCTCTTCCTCTTTCTTTCTTTCTTTCTTTCTTTCTTTCTTTCTTTCTTTCTTTCTTTCTTTCTTTCTTTCTTTCTTCCCTCCCTTCTCTTTCCTCCTCCTCCTCCTCCTCATCTTTCTCCTCCTCCTCTTTCTCTTCCTTCTGTGGTACTGAAGATTGAACCCAGTAGCATTCTACCTCCAAGCTACACTTCAGCTCTGGTTTACTTTTTGTTTTGAAACAGTGACTCAGTAGGTTCCTGAGAGTTTTACTAAATTGCTGAGTCTGGCCTCAAATCTGCCATCTTCCTGTCTCTGCCTCCTAAGTACTGGGATTGGGATTACAGGTATGTGCTGCCATGCCCGGCTCCCCAAATCATTCTAATCAATCTGTCTATTTTTTTTGTTCTTACCCATACCCATACTCCTCCATACTGCTACTAAGAAAAATGATCCTCGACTCGAAGATCCCCCGTCCTCTGGGGGCTTTTCAGGGCCTCCTATCTACATCCCCAATTTTCTCTCCCGTTCTAGGCAACCGAAGCCCAGCTTCTCCTCCTCTCTGAGAATCCCTTTGTAGCACTGGCCACCTAGCCCTGGGCACGGGGGGAGTATGCTTTCAGGGCACTTTGGAGACAAGAGCTTCCTTTCTTCCAGTCTCCCTGCTATTTGACAAACAAGAGGGCTGTTTAATCATGACAGCACACTGCAGTGGAGTTTTTATCTTGTGCCATTCACTAAAGGGATCAAATTTGGGTTGCCTTTGAAGAAATGAAAAGGAGTGGTTTCTTTCCCTTCTTTTCTGTTGCAGCAGCTTACACAAAAAGTGATGGTTTGAAGGGAAACAATGCTCAGCCCATGGAAGAGACTTAGTGAGTTCCCCCTTGGTTAAAGATACAACACCGAACCTCGGGGGCTAATGAAACCTAAGGCCAGGTGGCGCCATTTCTTCTTCTCTGGTTCTCTATTGCTCTGCAAACCTGACCCAGAACTGCACATTCTCACCCTTTGTCTTGCTGGGGTTCCCCAGAGTTCCCTAGAATTTGGAGTCTGACAGTTTTGTTAATTTGAAGGTGATTTATAAGTGTGGGCTAATGTATAGGGAGAAGGAAACAGAGGCCGAAGTTTTCATAGATTACTCTATATACCCCTCCAATCATCCCATCAGATAACTACTGTTCTCATTGTGGCTTGAGGAGGTTCAAGTTAGATGAGGTAAGAGGAAGGATTCCGGGAGTCATGGCCTTGGGGAGGGAGGTGGAACAGGAAGGCTACGAATTTGACACCCGCGGAAAGACTCAGTCATCCTCCTCGTACTCTTCACCTTCCGCTTCGTAATGCGTACTTGAATAGCATTTAATCTAGAGCTGCTATTGTAAACTGGGCATTTTTTCCCTTCACAGGGGATGACTTAGAGCAAATGAAAGACCCACCTTCTGACAGCTCAGAAGCAATAAGCCAAGTGATCTTATTGCAAAATAGATATCAGTTCTTAAAAGAAAGAAAACAAGTGATTGGCATAGAGATACTGGTCAATGGTGGAGGTTGCTGACTGCTTTGGAAAGGTCCTGGGATTTTGGCCCATAGAAGGGACTCATTTGCTAAGAGATTAAAAATATCCTTGTGCTTGGGGGTGGTGGCACCTGCCTGTAATCTCAGTACTTGGGAGTCTGAGATAGGATGATTACAAGTTCAAAGCCAGCCTAAGCAACTTAGCTAGGCTCTTTGCAACTTAGTGAGACCCTGTTCAAAGAAAAAAATAAAATTGATCTGGGGTATATCTCAGAGGTGGACTGCCCTTGGGTTTAATCCCCAGCACCACACACCATATATATAAATCTCCCCATGAAACTATGAAGCTGTGGGGACAGGCTTTGGAAAGCAGCCCAGTGTGCGAATTCTGTCCTGCAGCTGTTTCCTACCATGCCATGGGCAATAACTTCGTGGTCTGCAAGGGTCATAGCTTCAAATGCAAGACGAAGACCTTCATGGGGGCTGGGTTAGGCTGCAGGCAGGGTCATTCAGGTGCCAATGACCAGCTATGCAAACCTACTCATTCATTCATTAAAATATTTATATAATCATTTAATACTAACATCTACTAACTCCATGCTATGTGCCTGTTCCTGTTCAGGAAGTCGAGATTGTAGCTTTGAACAAGGTAGGTAACATATGCCCAGAAAAGATGCTTATTTTAGTAGATGGGAGGGGTACAGAGAACTTTGAATGATGAATTACATCATTCATTATGTAATTATAATGTGTGACAACTCTTTCAAAGGAGCTATGGGTCTGTGTAAGGGGAAGGTCTGAGATCACCGGTAAGTCTCGCTAGTCTTCCTCAAGGGAGCTCTATTTTGAGTTGAGATCTGGAGGGTGGATAAGAATTAATTAGGTGAGATGTGGGTGGTAGCAAGGGTGAGACAGAGTGTTCCAGGCAGAGACCACTGATGTGCAGAGATTCAGGGGGGACGGGAATGACGGCAGGGGGGCTCCTCCTGGCTCTGCACCTGCACCCCAGTGTGTGAGGCACCCCATGCATAGACTCATAAGCACATTCTTTTCAGAGAGCCTCTGGGAGCTCATTGACGCCATAGATTTCTGGCTTCAAAGAGAAAGACGAAGCCAGGCGTAGTGGTGCACGCCTGTAATCCCAGGACTTGGGAGGCTGAGACAGGAGGATTGTGGGTTTGAGAATAGCCTCAGCCATTTAGTGAGACCCTCTGCAGTGTAGTGAGACCCTGTTTCAAAATAAGAAAAATAATAGGGCTGGGGGTATAGCTCAGAGGTAGAATGCCCCTGGGCTCAATCCTCAGTACCAAATAAATAAATAAATAAATACATATGTAAATAAATAAACAAATAAATGCCCTTGGGGTCAATCCCCAGTATGAGAGAGATAGAGAGAAAGAGAGAGAGAGAGAGAGACAGACAGACAGACAGACAGACAGATGTACCAGTGGGACCTCCAGGTTCTCTGGCTGCATCCCCAGCCCTGGTGTCCATGAACTGGGCTGCTTCCAGCAAGAGGTCTGTTCTCTCTTCCCTGTTGCGTTAACCTCTGCTCTCCCCTCCACCTGGGACCTCTGCTCCCATTTCTCTCCTGAGTAACTCTTATTTCTCTTTCAAGACTCAGCTGAGCCATCACCTTCTAAGAAACGTTTCATCCCTCACTTGGGCTAAGCCATAGACCCTTTCAAAATCTCCATTAGAGCACCGATCATGCTGAATTCTGGATTTTGCTTGTTTAATGGCTTGTCTCCTTCTACTAGACCCTGAACTCCTTGAGGGCAGGGGTACTGGTTATAGCCACACTTCTGGGTCTCAGGTACAGTGCTGTGTTCTAGTTAATGCTTGGTAAATTTTTCCTGGATAAATTGACTGCCCTAACCTTGTTTTAAAACACCCACCTCTTAGCCCTGCAGTTTAGATTTCTGTGTTTGCTGAACCCCCATGCATGAACCAGGACTCCAGATGACTCCCAGGCAAGGGAGTCTAGTTCATGATTATTGGTACACTTTGGCTTTCAGTTTCCATATTTCTGACATCAGAAACTTACCCACTTCAAACAAAGCCCATGCTGAAGTGGCAGCTCCTTTGCCTCTTCCAGGAGCTCTACAGATCTGTCCCACTATTGGGTCACAGCACTATGCTCCGGCACCCACTGAACATCATTATTCTTGGCTGATATTTACCATGCACTTAATCTGGGTCAGATCGGGCTCAGTAGGCACTTTAAAAACTTGCTTATCAAAGAGTGTTTGAGGACCAGCAACAGTGGCATCTCCAGGGTGCTGGTTAGAAATGCAGAATCTCTGACCCTTTCTCTGGCCTATTGTGTCTGAACCTGCATTTTATCAAACCCCTCAGTGGTTCTTGAAAAGCATAGGAGCACACTGTTTTCAATTTTGGTTAAACATTGGAATCCTCTTGGGGAGAGAAAGACAGACAGACAGAGAGACAGAGAGAGAGAACAAGAATGAGAACTGGGTATGGTGGTACATGTCTGTAATTCCAGTACTTAGGAGGCTGAGACAGGAGGATCACAGATTACAGGCCAGCCTCAACAATTTAGCAAGGCCTTCAGCAACTTAGTGAGACCCTGTTTTAAATTAAAAAATAAAATAGGGCTGGGGTGTAGCTCGGAGGAAGAATGCCCCTGAGTTCAATCCCCAGTCCCACAAAAAAAAAAAAAAAAAAAAAAGGACTGGACTGGACACCTTCTCAAACCAATCATATCTGAGACATCTGAGTCTGGGGATAGGGATGAGGTGTCAACAATTTAATACATATCCAAGTGATCTCATGTGCAGCCAGGTCCACGGTCCTGGGCTGAGATGGTACATTAACAGCACCATCATCCTATCAATTCTCTTTGGGTGGTTACTATTGTTACCCCCTCTCCTTTACCAATCTGTAAACTGAGACTCAGAAAGGGGTTGTCCCTTACCAGAAGTCACAAAATTCACAAATGGAAGAGGCAGGAAGTCATCCAGAGTTGCAGGACTCATTGACTGTCCTGAAGAAAATTCAACTGAACAGGTGGATACGGATACATCTGGCAGACATCTCTGGTGAGAGCCCCGTGCTTCCTGGAAGTCATCCCAGGTGACCTACCTGATTAAGTCATCCTTTCCTCTGAGTTCCCTCAGCATCTCTGATTTTTTTTGATGGCTTCGAGAGTTTCACGATAGGAATCATACTTTATTCACTGAGCTTGGTTATTGAAAATAACTGTCATGTGCAGGACACTGAGCTGGAGGTGGTGACCACAGGAGTGAGCGAGGCAAACTCTTCCTCCTTTATGGAGTCACATGTTTCTAGAGGGAGTCAACCAGTACGCACACAATAAACAACATGACTGCAGGGGGAGAGAGCTGTAAAAATTAAAACCAGCTCCCAGAGGAGAGGAAAACCTTTGTGGGTGACTAGAGGAAATAACATTTGAACTGAGATCTGACTAAAAGGCAGAAAATAGTAGTTTTAAAAATTGGGAAGTAGAATGTTTCAGGCAAATGCAGACTTAAGTAGGAATGAGCATGGCAATTTTGAGGAATGCTTAGGCAGATAAAACCCAAGAGCCAAGTCACAGCCCTTACTGAGAGTTCTCAAAAGCTCACAACTCTGACAATAGAATCCCAATCACATAAGACTTCCCTCCCTTCCAACCACATTTCCTACACTCCACCATGAATTTCTATACTCCATGTCTGTCAGACTTAGACTTGAAGCAGAGTCATCCTGGGGCACCTGTCAGACACAGATTGCTGGGTCCCACATCCTACAGCGCAGAAGTCAGTAGACTTAGAAAAGAGCCTGGGAATTTGCATATGTATCAAGTTCCCAGGAGCTGCTGCTGCTGCTGCTGGTCTGGACTCTACTGCTATGGTAAAAGTGAGACGAATTGCATCTCCCCTCAGGATCCTCACAGATGGAGATCTCTTTTCCCGCTCTCTGCCTCCATGCCTGGCTAATTCATTCTTGGGTCTCATTCCCCTCCCCCCACCCCACCCCTGATTGCACCAACACAGAGAAGGGTGTTCCTTCTGCTCACATCCTCAGCCCTCTGAGTATCACAGATCACACCAGGGATGCCTGCTGCTTTATCATGGCTTTATTTGCAGCTTCTGATGTCAGAGAGATGGAAATTGAGAGTTTAAATGTATGGATAATTATGAACCAGAGTTCCTTGTCTGTCCCACCCCCAATCCCTGCCTACTCCCTAGACTAGGAACCTAGTGAAGGCCCAGAAGTTTTCTTATGACTTGTTGAAACCTCAGCACTTGGTATAAGCCATGGCACACATAGTCTGTACCCAGAAAATTTTGTGTTATGATTACCAGAAGGGGCATGTTTCAAACAACATTCTCATTGCTAGTATCCAAAAAAACTGACCACACAATTTAAAGGAAGGAAGATTTATTTTGCTCACAGTATTTGGAGATTCCGGGTTTAGTCCACGCGAGGTCGGTTCTGCAGGGCTCAGGGGCTGGGGTGGGAAGCAGAGAGAGGGAGAACACAAGGGCTCTGGTCCTCCCATCATGGAGGCCAGAAGTAAGAAAGTAAGCATATAAAATACCCAAGGCTACACCCCCAGGAACCCCTCCTTAGCAACTGAGCCCTACTTCCAACATTGCTATCTTGTTTCCATGAGCGCCAGTGGGACATTCTAAATCCAAACCATTACAGGGTGCATGGCTTGAATCACCTTTCTAGCAGTCAGATACTCTCTTCATGTTATGGGACCAGACCCTGTATATAGTGGTCCACTCACTGTTAACACTAGCCTCATCGGACTCAGATGCAAACCCACAGAATGGTCTTTTCAGGTTGCTGCACCTTCCTTCCTGGGTGTTAAGTTTGAGCCTACCTCCTCATCTCTCAGGAGACCCTGTCCACCCTCAGAATCACCCGGCATTGCTGCCATCTGGTCAGTGCCATATTCTCTGTGTTTTTCAAACACAGGTTGTAAAGATGCCTCAGGCTGCTCTGATTCAGCAGGACATAGGGTGAGTGGCATGGTAAAGAGTAGCTGCCTCTCAGCCATTACAACATTACAGTTGCACTGGATGCTCAACATCAGCATGCTTCCTCTAAATTCAGTAAGCACTTGCCTCTCTGATGCACTCTGCACTGACCTGGCTACTGCACCCATCTCCTTGGGGCCCTGGCTATCCTAAGCCCCACAGCCATCTGATTAGCGAATTCCACACCACAGTACTTGCTAAGGATTTTTAATATCACTCCTGGATTTGGTCTCAGAAAGATCTAGATTCAAATCCCAGCTCCTCTACCTACCACCACCTCTGTGACCTTGGGCAAGGCTTTTCATTTCTCTGAGCCTCTGCTCCCTCACGTACAATGGTGGCTCACAGTAACCATTTGGATTGGTATGAGGGGGGAGCAGGGTGATGCATGTCAAGTTCTCAGTCCAATGCAAGGTACACAATCATCACTCAATAAATGTTAACTTCTGCTTTTATTATAATGATTGCTATAAATCTCCTAAGGAAAGGAAATAATAAAGAAACCACAGAATCTCATGCCTAAGAGATTTCAAGCTCAGATATTGCAATGGGGCCAAGGGGGGAAGTATATATGCATGAGGAAGGTTGGATGAAAGGCAATTGGGAGTGGTAGGGCCTGTGGCAAAAAGAACATTTGCCTAGTAGTCATTCAAATTCAATGTGTGTGTTCAGCAAACTAAATGAATCCATAGGCCAGTTTCATCCTGTGGGTTGCCAATCTGAGACATCTGAGAGCCTAACTCCTGCCTTGAGTTAAGAATGAGACTGGTTCAGCTTCAACGAGGACAGGAATCCTGACCTTCTAGGCCTTCAGTCCATTGTCCATCTCATCGAAAGTCCCCCTTGAAGGAGATGGGACCAAGAATCACAAACTTGTTGTTCAAATTCCTGAATAGCAGGCCTAGGGAATTCACCGTAAAGTCTACTTGAAAAGGGATTTTAAAAAAACTAGCATTTGCCAGTTTTCTAAAAACAAAATTCTATGACACATTTATTATAATCCTCTTCCCTGCCAAAGAAAAGTAAAAGGGCAGTGCACCCCAGACATTCTGGCTGTCTGACCTCAGACAAGTTTCTCCACTTCTTACAGAGCCGCTTCAAAGGGACGCTATGAGAATTAAGCAGAGATCTGTTCATAAAGTGCCTGTATGGAGAGGAAAGATTAAATGCTCCAGAAGTTATTCTGAGCTTGCAGGCTGTCGGGAGCCTGCATAGCATCCAGTCTGCCTGTGAGGCAAACTAAGATTCCAGGAGGAAAAGGATGCATTAACAACTGTGGTCACATCACAACACCGACTATCGATTTGTTTGGTAATTATTTCTGTAATATCCAATCCAGGCACAAGGCAGGAGGGAGGATGCTGTAGAGAGCTTTCCCCAGAGCCTCTAGCTACAGAGGGTGCCTGGTCTGCCTGCTGCCTCAAATCTACCGATGTACTGGGGCCTGTGAACAGACGAGGCTTTCTCTTCCTTGTCCTCATGTTTTTGTTTTGTTTTGTTTTCTTACAAGACCATAGGTCAGTTCTGTTTGTCTTCTGCTTCAAAGCATTCCAGGGGAGAATTCTGTATTCCTTTCAGTAGAAAAGAAGTAACAGACAAGACAAAGCAAGCCACATTCAGAAGTTTCGGCCTATCTTTACAAATAGAAGTCACTTGATATATTATATGCACACCACACACACACACACACACACACACACACACGCACACACGCCATAACAGATAGAAGGATACTTTTATTTATTTATTTATTTGCGGTACTGAGGATTGAACTCAGGGGCATTCTACCTCCGAGCTATACCCTCAGCCCTATTTTTTATTCTTTATTTTGAAACCAAGTCTCATTAAGTTGCGGAGTGCCTCACTAGGTAGCTGAGGCTGGCCGCGAACCCGGATCCTCTGGTCTCAGCCTCCCGAATGCTGGGATTACAAGCGTGCGCCACCATGCCCAGCAGAAGGATACTTTTAGATGCAGAAACTAGATTCTCTTAGGCAAGTGCTCTTTCTACTTCCTGTTCATCCACATATTATTTTCATACTGGGGATTGAACCAAGAGGCATTCTACCTCTGGGCTACACCTCCAGCCATATTTTATTTTTTATTTTGAAACAAGGTGTCACTAAGTTGCTGAGGCTGGCCTCAAACCTGTGATATTGCTGTCTCAGCCTCCCAAGTATTGTGATTATAGGCATGTGCCTCCACACCCAGCTTGTTCATCCACGTTTAAATGTTACGCCAGTTTAGTGCAATAGATGAAATGCCCGCAGTGTGTAAAAACCAAATATAAAGAAGCTAGGCAGTACCCCCTCCTTGCATCTCAGTCAGATGCAAGAAAGAGCCTTTCTAGCCTTCAAAAAGGGGCATGAGAGTATTTTTCACAAATAGATAACACAGTGCACCCAATGTTAGTGGTTCAAATACTACTTTAGGATTTCCACAGCATCTTTGTCTCACTACCTGCACTTTAAAAATGGAATAATTTTAGCCAGACATGGTGGCACATGCCTGTAATCCCAGTACTTTGGAGGCCAAGACAGGAGGATCACATGTTCAAGACCAGCTTCAGCAACTTAGTGAGACCCTGTTTCCAAATAAAAAATAAAAAATAGGGCTGGGGTGTAGCTCAGAGACACCCTTGGGTTCAAGACCCTGTACAAAAGAAAAAAAGAAAGAAAAGAAAAAAAGGAAGGGAAATAATTTTAAATGAGAAATATTTTAATGGGAAGATAACCATTAAAAAAATTTAAAAATTACCTGTGGAGAGTGAGGGAATAGGGAGAACAGGATAGGCATCTAGACTTCTCTGGATATACTTTTTAAACTTTATTTATGCATATATACTTTGAGTTTAGAGCCATGTAAATATTTTACATAATTGAAGAAATAAAGTTATATTAAAATATTCCCTAAAATCAATGTTTCAATATAATTCCATTCCAGTTGACTTTAAAACACAGTAATTTGAATATACATCCAAGTGAGAGGCAAAAAATAACCTTAAACTGATTTCAATAACCATTTTATAGGTGTTAGTAAATGTGGTTATTCTGAAATATGTGTGTGTATGGTAGGATAAAGGAAATGAGTAATTATGTTGGTATCAATAATTGTGGCATTTTGGCATGTCAGAAAGGAACACAAATATAAGATATATGAGGTTAAAAATATCCTGAAATCTTTATTTGAACTAGAAATACAAATAGAAACTCAAAGTATATTTTTGGTCTTAAAATACAATTTCCAGCTGTTCATGATGGCACACACCTGTAATCCCAGTACTTGGGAGACTGAGACAGGAAGATCACAGGTTCAAGGCCAGCCTCACAACTTAGTGAGGCCCTTAGCAACTTAGCAAGATAAGAAATAAAGTAAGATGCTGGGCGTGGTGGCGCACACTTGTAATCCCAGCATTCGGGAGGCTGAGACTGGAGGATCCAGGTTCATGGCCAGCCTCAGCTACCTAGTGAGGTACTCCGCAACTTAGTGAGACTCAGTTTCAAAATAAAGAATAAAAAATAGGGCTGGGGGTATAGCTCAGGGGTAGAATGCCCCTAAGTTCAATCCCCAGTACCGCAAAAAAAAAAAAAAAAAGAAAGAAAGTAAGACTGGGGTGTAGCTTGGAGGTTGAATGTCCCTGTGTTCAATCTCTAGTCTTCCTCTCTCTCTCTCTCTACACACACACACACACACACACACACACACACACACACACACACACGCACACACGGTCTGTACACTAGAAGCTCCTAGAAACATCAACCAACGAATCCAGTAGTGATGAGGAACTCTGATACCTGCTAATAACCAAACGCTGTTGGAGAAACGCCTGCTTCTACATCTGGGTCAGTTGAATTCAGACCCTCTCAATGTACCAGAAAGCAAGAAAGCCATTAAAAGCCTTCTAGATCACATCAAAAGACTCATGAACCCACTGAATATGCTTTTCTATTAAATGCGGAAGAACATAAACATCAATAAGGATAATAGCAGCAGCTGATTAAAGCACATCAAATATACTTAAATCCATGGATTTACCAACAGAATACACAAACAAATAAGCAAACAAACTACTAGTACCTTATGAAGATGCAAGTGCCCCAACTCACTATTTTATATACTATGAGAAGCTGGATATGGTGGTGCACACTTGTAATCCCAGGACTTGGGAGGCTGAGACAGGAGAATTGCAGGTTCATAACCAGCCTCAGCAACTTAGTGAGGCCCTCCACAACTTAGTTGGACCCTATTCCAAAATAAGAAATAAAAAAAAAAAATAGGATGGGGGAGTGTAACTTAGAGGTAGAATGCCTCTGTGTTCAATCCTCAGCACCAATAACAAACAAACAAACTAGGAGAAAGCCAGGTGTGGTGGCACACACTTGTAATCCCAGTACTTGTGAAGCTGAGACAGGAGGATCACATGTTTGTGGCCAGCCTCAGCTACTTAGTAAGACCCTCTGCAAACTAGTGAGACCCTGTTTCGAAATGAAGAATTTTTTTAAAATAGGGCTAGAGGGTGTAGCTTAGAGGTAGAATGCCCTTGGGTTCAATCCC
Organism: Graphiurus murinus; assembly: GCA_004027655.1. Lineage (NCBI taxonomy): Eukaryota > Metazoa > Chordata > Mammalia > Rodentia > Gliridae > Graphiurus > Graphiurus murinus. The sequence goes on from PVLC010005674.1 coordinate 38,218, forward strand.
CAGTACTGCAAAAAATAAGTAAGTAAGTAAGTAAATAAATAAATAAATAAACAAAGTAGGAGATAAAGGGGAAGGACCAAGTATTCATTTTGCCTTTTCTGTACTACTGGTATTCTGTGTTACCCAAACAGTTGATGAGGGATAGTTCTTTCTAGAACTATTCCAGCTAATACATGAAAAATAAATGATAGATCTGAATATCACCATTTTTCAACCTCTAGTAAATTAATTGGGCAATGATCTTCAATGTCAGCTAGCATCACAAGGAAAGAGAAAATCATACATTATTCACCCCTCTTGGTGGCATTTCTTTTGAACCTAAATTTGATTAAGCTTCTTAGGTCTTACCACCACTTAACAAGAAATAGAGGGTGCAGAGAAACATACTATTAATGCCATAAGCATGCAAATTCAGCAAAATGCAGATGATGGGGAACTCTACTAGGCAAACAACCAAGTTTCTTCTGAAAAAATAAACGAGACAAAGAGGTAGGGTGCATGTGTGTGTGTGTGTTGGGGTGGGGGCGGTGAGGAGAACCCCTAGGTAGAAGAATGTTTAAGGAGACATGTCCTCCAATCACAATGAAGAGGCCTGCATTTGAATCCCAGTTGTGTTAGTCAGCTTCCTGTCACTGTGACAAAATAGCTGAGAGAATCAACTTTGCAGGAGGAAAGGTTTGCTTTGGTTCACAGTTCTGGATGGTTCGGCCCGTGGTTGGTTGGCCCTGTTGCTTTTGGGTCTGTAGCAAGGTGATATCACCATGGCAGGAGTGCACATTGGTGAAAGCGACTCTCCTCCTGGCAGCCAAGAGAGAAAGAGGAAGCCACAGGGTCCGACCCGACATTCCCTTCAAGGGCACTCTGGGTCTCACCCCTTAAAGGTTCAACCGCCTCCCAATAGTGTCACTGGGAATTGAACTCAGGGGCATTCTACTTCCGAGCTACACCCCCAGCCCTATTTTTTATTCTTTATTTTTGAAACAGGGTCTCACTAAGTTGCGGAGGGCCTCACTAGGTAGCTGAGACTGGCCGAGAACCCAAATCCTCCATCTCAGCCTCCCAAATGCTGAGATTACAAGCATGCACCACTATGCCCGGCTCATGCCCATCTTAAAAGTATTTTTTTAAAGTGACACTTCTTCAAAAAATGTGGAAATTTTAAAAATAAAAATTAGTATAAGTTAAGCATCTCTAATATGAAAATCTGAAATTTAACCTTTGGATTTTAGAGCATTTCAGATTTCAGATTTGGGGATTAGAGATGCTCAATCAGTAAAATTTATGCAAGTATTAAAAAAGTAATTAAAAAACTCTGAAATCCAAAACACTTCTGGTCCTAACCTTTTCAGGTAAGTTATTACTTGGCCCATATTACATGTCAATAATGTAACATAACTATAAAAATAAATTCAGTGACAGCAAAGCACTGTTGTTAAATTCTAGTTGTCTAAGCCTTTTAATCTGAAGTCACTTTCCCACTGTTGAAAAGAAAGTGCTAAGACATGTGTTAAGACATTTTAGGAAAATCAAGGCAGGGAGATTTATTTCTGGAGGTAACTCAATTGCTAGGAGAATTGAAAAAGGAATACTTTTCACCTAGGTGTGGCTGTGCATGCCTGGCTGAAAAGTATTCTCAGCAACCTAGTGAGACTTACTTCAAAACAAAAAATTCAAAAGGGGCTGGGGGTGTACCTCAGAGGTAGAATGCTCCTGGGTTCAATTCCCAGTGCCCGAACAACAACAAAAAACAAAGAAATAAAGAAACAAAAAACCGAGTACAGCAGGGCGTGGTGGCGCCCGCTTGGAATCCCAGCATTTGGGAGGCTGAGACCGGAGGATCTGGGTTCTCGGCCAGGCTCAGCTACCTAGTGAGGCACTCAGCAACTTAGTGAGACCCTGTTTCAAAATGAGTGCAATTATAGTGGTTCTCTAATTTTACATTAAAAAGTAGAGCAAGTCTATTTCCATCGCATGGAACACATTCTTCCATCACTCGCTCCTTCATCCTCCTCTCTTCCGCCATCTCTATGTTTTCAGGATGCACCAACATGTGGACTTTGAACATACCCGAACCCTTTTCCTAAAATGCCAGTTCCTTCTTCCCTTGGCTGATGCCTTAATCTCTAGCTCAGCTTAAATGCAGTGGTCTCAGAGCTTTGACTTCTTCATACTCGATTAGTGAACTCCCCAGCTACCCACTTTTCTTCTTCGGGGTGTGGTTAGTTTTTTATGTTAACATCACTTGCCCCCTGACTGGACTACAAGTGCTATGAGAGCAGGACCTACTTTTGTCCCTGTCCAAGAACTAGGCCTAATACATACTTGCCCAAAAATGAATGCCATTTTTAGACATAAAAATCTAGGTGGTTTATTAAAATGAGTAAGAACACAGACCCTGCAAGTTAGACTGATTGGGCTCCTGTGTTGGCTCTCCAGTTTGCTGGCTGTGTATCCTTGGACAAGCTCTTAACTCTCTGTGACTCCGTTTCCTTTGGTACAAAGTGTGGTTAACAGCAGGATCTAACCCATAGAGTTTTTGTGATCGTTAAATGAGTTTATATTGGGAAAGTACTTAGAATGATGCCTGACACTGAGATGAAACTGTATTATTATGGTTACATACTATTATTGCTGTGATACATAGCATAACATTTAAATTTCATGTACATATGGTATACACAAAATATAGTCCTTTCTCTCATCAGATCACAGGTTAATGAATACAAACAATACCAGTGAACACAGTGAGTATTATGTTGTTATTTGTAATACGTGGGTATAAAATCATGCCTTATTGTCTGTAGCCTAGTGTAATATGAGCAGTAGTATACTATATACTGTATGTGAAATCTATTCTTTTCTTTTTCTTTTTTTTTTTTTTTTGTGGATTGAACCCAGGGGTGTTCAATCTCTAGCCCTATTCTTAAATTTTCTTTTTTTTAAATTATTTTGAAACAAGGTCTAAGTTATGCAGACTGCCTCAAACCTGCAATCCTCCTGTCTCAGCCTCTCAAATCCTGGGATTACAGGCTTGTACCACTGTGCCTGGCTGGAATCTGTTCATTTACTGAACCCCTACTATGTTCCAATACTGTACTAGACATTGGTGACCTGAACAAGAAATAGACATAGGAAACTGTGCAACCAGAGGAGAGAATTCCTGGTTTATCCATGTTAGTTCAGAGGCATTTAAAGTTCTAGAAGAATAATACACAATAAGGAACAGAGGTGGGATTCAGATTAGACACAAGACAGCAGTTTTAAGAAGTAAGGATTAGCTGGGTGGGGTGCCCCATGCCTATAATCCTAGTACTTGGGAGGCAGAAACAGGAGGATCTCAAGTTCAAGGACAGCCTCAGCAATTTAGCAAGGCCCTCAGTAACTTAGTGAGACCCTGTTTCAAAATAAAAAATAAAAATAAAAAGGACTGGAGGTGTAGCTTAGAGGTAGAATGCCCCTGGGCTCAATCCCCACCACCAAAAAAACAAAAACAAAGGCAAGAATTGGTAAACTCTGAGTAGCACAATCATGTTTTTTTGTTTTTGTTTTTGTTTTTGTTTTTCTCTCCAAATGTCCATGTAAAGAAATCTTGCTGGGTGTGGTGGCGCACGCTTATAATCCCAGCATTCGGGAGGCTGAGACCAGAGGATCCGGGTTCGCGGCCAGCCTCAGCTACCTAGTGAGGCCCTCTGCAACCTGATGAGACCCTGTTTCAAAATAAAGAATAAAAAATAGGGCTGAGGGTATAGCTCGGAGGTAGAATGCCCCTGAGTTCAATCCCCAGTACCGCAAAAAAAAAAAAAAGAAATACAGAATCTTGTCATTTGAATGGTTTACCATGATTCTGTTTAAAGGCACAAAGACAGATTGGCCTCATTATCATATTTCCCATTATCTCAGTAATTATTTGAATCTTTCACTGTTCACTGGACTTTTGGAAATGGGTACAGACTGTCACGTTCCCTCAAGTCCTTTCATGCTGGTAGATAATAATGAGCCTCATTATACACAGAAAAGTCCTGGACACAGAGAGATTAAGGGATTTACCAAGGTAACACAGTAGGGTTAGTGAGGCGGGACGAGCACGCCCGAGGAGGAGAGGTAGCTAGCTCCCTCTCTGGGCTGGCGCTGCCTCCTCTTGCTCAGGAAGATGCACACGAATCGCTGTCGCTGCTGCTCTGGAGCACCTGGATTTGCAAACTCTAGACTCACTTCTCCCTTTTTCAAATGAAAAGACAATGTCAACTTGTAGACGTGGATGGCAACCATTTAGTGATGGCTACCCAGAAGACTGTGTTGAGAAGGATTCTGAGGCTAGGTCCCAGAAAGAGCGTTGTGATGAATTTCCTTGTGTCTGCCATTGGCCAAGTCCAGACACGAAGTAGCGATTATGCCACGTATCTCTCAGCTTCTGGGGTGGGCTGCCTTGCACCTAGGAAAAACAGAGAGCAATATATTGAGGGAATGAGACATAAATGGGTATATCATGATAAAGTAATGGAGAAACTGGAGTCCAAGCTACACTGGAGTCACTGAGATGAGATGGAAAGGGGACAAATGCGAGGCATTGCGGACCCAGAGGAGGAGTTAGACTGTGAAATCCTTCAGGGAAGGGACTGTGTCTCTTCTTTGGAGCCTCCATACCCAGAACTAGGCCTGACCAAGAGCAGGGTTGGGCATCATATACCGATTATTGAACTGAACATGGCCTGCTGTAAGATGCTAAGAGCACCAGTCATAGCGGCTGCCATTCAGCTGCCACTTGCAAAAGTCCTTTGCAAGTACTATATAACAACAGTCATATGAAGTGTTCACCAATGTCCCCATTTTGCAGATGGGGAAGCTGAGGCAAAGGTTAGTTACTAGCCCAAGATCATCCAGCTAAAAGTGGCAGAACTGGGTTCCATACCCTAGTTCTGTCTGGCTGAAGTGGCTGTACTATTAGCCACTTGAATAATAATTGATATTCTTTATTAAACTACATTCCAAACACTCTCCCCCGTGCCTGTGTTAATTCCTTCAATCTTCACAGCTAATCTGTTTACTCATATGTTATTTAATCTTTAGAGAGTCTCCATGAAGAAACTGAAGCATAGGCAAGGATAGTTACTCCCTCTTTCAAGATTACAAAGCTGCCAAGCTGCCAGGTGTGGTGGCTCGTGCCAATACGTGGGAGGCTGAGACTGGAGGATCACAGGTTTGAGATCGGCCTCAACAACTTAGCAAGACCCTGTTTCCAAATAAAAGAGGGAACAAGGGTTGTCGCTCAGAGGTAGAACACCTCTGGGTTCAGTCCCCAGTACAAAAAATAAAAATTACAAAGCTAGGGGCTGGAATCTGAATGCAGGCAGTCTGACTCCTAAGCCCTGAACTATTACAAGAGACTCTGGACTTAGAAACCTCAACACTGTGTGCCTCTAAGTATGTTGCTCCGTTGGTGTTGGTACCTGATGGATTTTACATATTCCCATTTGGTATGCCAAGTATCCCAAGGTGTCTCCCCATGACCACCAAGCAAAAATGGAAACCATACTTTTCACAGATTTCCTTGCTTCCCACAGAATCACCTTGGGCAACTCCCTTGCCCATCCTGGACCTCGACTTCCTCATCTTTCAAAGGGCGTGAGAGCAGTGTCCTCTCCCACCTTGCCGGGCTGCCCTGGGTTCCAGAGAGGCAGCTTGTGCAGACCGGGAGTTTTGTCAACATTCTAGGAATTAAGAGCAGGAATACAGCTGGGAGATGATGACTGATTTTGTAGGGTAGGATCCCACCTCTCTCTCTCCTGCAAGTGACTCAGTTCATACCCCAGATGTCATGACTAAGGATAGTTTTAAATATTCCAGGCTACTTAAGAAGCCAGCGCTCAACTGCATTTAAAGTGTCATCAACTTCAGGGTTGGGAAGAGGGCCTGAGAGCAAGCCTGGGATGCGGGTTTTCAGGATGGGGTGGGGGCGGGGTCCTCTCCACTTCAGTTTCCAAGCATCTCAGCCTAACCTCATCTGGCAGCGGCTACCCACTTAAGAAACAACACCCGCATCTCTCGCGATCCACCAGGAGGGGTCGCTGCAGAGCGAGCAGCGCTCTCAGGCCCTCACAGTGTGGCACGTAAACATCCAATACACACAAACCCGAACGTCTATCCTCTTGGGGGCCCATACTCTTATTCCAACATTCTTATTCCTCTGCCCCCTATCTTGTTCTGCCTTCCTCTTCTCGTACCCCCGCTTCCCCGTTCAGCTCCTGTTCCCTCGCAAAGCATCTCCAAAGTTCACATTAGTGTTCCTGCCCTAGGATCCCCACTGATACCAGTGTCAGAAAGAACCATAGGTCTATTCCTAACGCGGCTGGGACCAGGTGCCAGGTGCCAGGAGGCCTGTAGGACTCAGGGAGGCCTCCTCCCAGGAGTTTCCAGCCCGGGGACAACAAAGGAGGGAGTAGCTAGTAATTCTGCTGAGAGTAAAAGTCTTCAAGGGAGCCAGCGATTGCGGGGTCCCGCAAAGACCACTTCTCCTAATAAAAGCCCTAGGGGTAAACAAGAGAAATTCTACCCAAATCTTATGCATTTGGAGTTTGAGATTCTGAATCTCCACTTGCTGGGATTAGGTTGGGAGAGCAGAAGGTAAGGACTGAAGACTGGGAGGAAAGATCGAAAAGTTACTACCCCCTATATTCCTCAGATCCGGCCCCCCTCCACAACTCTCCCCCCAAGGGCTTTCTTTTCCAAAAGGCGCTCCTTTCCCAAGACCAGCTGTGTTAGAAAAGCTGCAGGCGAATTCCCCGGGAGCGGAGGGGCGTGTGTGGGAGGGGTGTCTGCCTAGGGCCGGGTTTGGCGGTGGGGCGGTGGGCAGGCTGGCTGTGAAGCACAAAAGGGATATCCTTTGCGGCGCCGCGTGCACAGATGTAACGCTGAACTCCTCTGCGGGTGGGGGCCGGCTCGGCAGATGGCGAGAAGCCGAATGGGTGACGGATTGTCCATTAAATGGCACTTTCTGGGTGGCAGGGACCTCTGCGGCCCCCAGGCGCAGAGAGAAATGCAGGGGACCCCCTCTGCTGGCCTCGGCCGTCCTTCCCAGAAGTGGGGGAGGGGGGTTGGCACGAGCAGATAGGTTAAGTTATTAATTTGCCCCCTCCGTAGAAGATCCCCGGGTACCCGACGCGTGCCACGGCCGGGAAGGGAGGTGGCCGGGCCCGGAGGGTACGCAGGGAAGGGTGGGGGAGGGCCCGCGGGGATGGAGGAGAAGAAAGAGCCGGGGAGCAGGATTTCCTGCCTGGTTCCGGGGGCGCTGGGATTGCACCTCAAAGGGGTCAGCGCTGCAACTCGGTGGCCGCGGGGCCCTGGTGACAGGCGCTCGCCCCGCCCTTTCTCCTCCCCAGACCTGCGGGCTTTTGTTATGCAGATGGCGGCAGGAGGCTGAGCCGAGGAGGAGGGGGCCGGTGGGGAGGAGGAGAGACGAGAGGGGGAAGGAAAGTGCAGCTCGCGCGACCAGCCTCCTCTTCCAACGTCACATTGTGCGAGAGACAAAACCCGGGCGCGCCGGAGCTCACACGCGCACGCACACACAGACGACCCGGTCGCCTCTTCTCTCCCCGCGCCGCCAAGAAAGCCAGACCTCCTTCCCCTTCCGCGGGCGCGGAGCTCCGCAAGCTCAGAGCTCAGCCCAGAGCCAAGCCAGAAGGCGAAGACAGCTGCGGACCCGCCTTCTCTCTCGCCGCCGCCTGTCCAGACCAGGGCGCCCCACCCCCGCCCTGAACTCCGTCTCCCGCACCCCACCCCTCTGGGTTTCAGGCGGACAGCGCAGGGAGCCGGGTGTGCCCCCATTTGGAATCCACATTTCAGCACTTCGGACAGCGCCCGGCGCCCCGGCCCCCTTGGGCTGGCTATGGCGAGCATTCAGGAGGGCGAGAAGCAGCTTTTTGAGAAGTTCTGGCGAGGAACCTTCAAAGCGGTGGCCACCCCGCGTCCCGAGAGCACCATCGTTGCTAGCATCACGGCCCGCAAGCCGCTGCCAAGGTAATGACCTCGTCCTTAAGAGGGGAGACCCAGAAGGTGCCCCTTTCTGGCCTGTGCCCCAGAGCCCAAGGGGGGGATGCAGGCAGCTGGGCCAGGGCGCCTGGCTTTTCCCGTCACTACTCAGTATCTCCCGCTGAAACATGGGAACTAATTGCTTGTGAGACGCTGGTGAGAAGGGACAGGGATGTTCCTTGGGGGCAGCGACACTCAAGGACCCCAAGCTCCTCTGCAAGAGGGTTTGCTTTCTTAGGGCGGGCAGTGCGGCGGCTAGGGTATGACTTGACTGAAAAACTTTTCTTGGTATCACAGAGCTCAGAGGGCCAGGGGCAAAGGGACGGTGATGGATTTGGGGAGGTCGGAGGGTGTTTGTACAAGAGAAGGCAAGAACTGAACCAGCTCGGGCAGTGTTCAGAGGTAGCAGCACGTTTCTGTCCTCAGCTCAGAAACTAGCAAGCTCTGAACGTTTTGACAAAAAGCCCATATGTTGTTCCTTCAAATACACCCAAAACAGCACCCTCCTCCACGCCTTTTTGGCTGCGGCTGCTGAATTCTCTCCTCTCCAGCATCCAAAACCAGGACTCTGAGCTGAGGAGTCAGGGAGGAGCCTCCCGAGATCGCCAAGCTGATCTTGAAAGAGTTTTATTTGTTTTTTTTTTTTGTTTTTTTTTTTAATGAATGATCGCTTTGAACTCCTGGATCACAACAGATCCTTCTCAGGTGGTGTACAAATGATGGGAGGGGAGAGCAGGGTAGAAAGGAAAGGCAGGCAGAGGGAGAACAGGATGTGGGATGAAGAGGAGAGGAGACTGGGGAAAACAGAAGCATTCCAAGACAGAGGAAAACCCAGTTCTTTTCATCCATCATTCAATTTAGAGGAGTTTGAGAATGGAAGGAGGAAGGCTGTGCCCTCTGTCAGGGAAAATCAAGGCAGTATGAAAACTCATCTTTTGCTGGTATTGGATGAGCGGTTCCGCAGGCAGAAAGGAAGGAGTGGGCCAGGAGGGACCACTCGGAGGATGTATTAATCCTGGCAGGCTGCATTAGGGAACAGATTGAAAACGCGTCTGGGAAAGTACTTCGGACACAATGCTTGTTCTAGTACAACTACATCTGAACTTTCCCATCAGCATGGGGTCGGTGGGGAATCCTACCTGAGAAATTAAACTGATGCTGGAGAACTTTTCTCTAGTCTGACCAAGGCTCATACAGGTTTTCAGAAGAAATGGGTGTCCCGTGTTGGGAATGATGGGTGGGTGTTGGGCGGAGCAGGCTGCAAAGAGGCAGGCAATATTTGCAGAGGAAGGAAGGGGAAGCCCACTGACACAGGCCAGAAAAGGGGGTCCACACCAAATGCCATTAGAAGCCTCTCCACTTGCAAGGAGGTTCTCTGTAGAGAGTTTTGACGTCAGCAGTTCTGTCTTCCTGGTTTTCTGCCATCCGTTCCCCCTCTGGGGTGCACCCACTGTTGGCAAATCAGGTGCTGCATTGGCCAAAGAAAATGCCCTTGTAGGAGGGACGAGGGGAAATTTTATGTGAAACTAGAAGTGTGGCATGTGAAAATCCAGAGTCTTCCATTTATTTTAAGGGTGCCGGGGAGGAAAGCAGATTCCCAGTGGTGTTTTAATTCAGAAAAGTATGCCTAGTGCCTACTTTGCTTGGCACTTCAGCGTCTCATCTCTGTTACTGACATATCTTTTTCTTGTTTATAGTCTCAGTCATATGCCTTGTCTACAGCCCTTATGCTTTCTGTAGCTTTGGGTTAATTCTCATATAATCTGTCTGAGACTTTTACAATAGTCTCCACAGGCTCCCTTGGTATCATTTCATTCTGGGTGTCTTTTATGTCCCCGGTCCCATTCCTCCTGAAAACCACCCCTGAAGTTAAGTCAGGGTTCTAAGTCCTTGCTTTATGTCATGCTAGAAGGATCCTGTGTAATACTTCTATAGCAGGCGTGGCCTCTCTATGTAACACATTCCAGTTTCATGGGTTTTTCTTGGGTTTGGGGTAAAGAGTGAGCAGGGACCACTTGCATCCAAGGTTGGGATTGAGTTGTCTTTTAACAGACTGGCTATAAAAACCCAAATCATCCCCATTCTTACCCAAGCCAGCCACATCCAGCAAGGGTCAATTTCTATTTCCTTTCTAATGTCCTGTACTTACTTAAATGTAGATGTGCCATGTTTCCAAAGCAGAGTTCTTAGGAGAAAAAGGGACAGAAACGCTGACAGAGTATCCGCCGTGCCCCAGTGGCCTCCTTTAAAGGAAATCTGGGGGCTTGGTCTCATCAGAAATGTTGTTTAGTTCTGAGTCAAGCCCAGCTCACAGTCAGCAGGAAGGTGGAGGCGGGGTGCGTGAACTACTAGCAGGTCCCTGGGTTACACACTTAACACTGTTTACGGATGAGGCCACTCCCCTGATGAGCTTCCCCAGGATATTTTAAGTGTATCTCGGAAGATAATTTAGCGCCAGGGGTAGAAGTGTGCATTCAATTTGTTGATTTCACAGCGAGCGACATGCATGCATCATATACACTCCAAGCCAGCCCCCCCCACGCCGCCTCTCGCTCCTTCCTCCCCCTCCAGGAGGCATGCTTCATAAAGCAAGAGCTTTATAATGTTTCCAATTGCAAGCAGACTGACTCAAATGTCAGAAGAGTAGAGCAGAGAGGGAGACAGTATAGCTCAGTGGTTTAGAGCTGACTTAATCACAAAATAACCTGGAACCTGTCCCAGGTTTACTGAGGTCCTGAATGAGGCGCACTGCCTGGCTGAGCCTCTTTGTCAGTTTGAAAACAGAAATAAGTAGAGCTTCTGCCTTGGATGGAGGGTTGTGGGGACGGGGTCAGGTAGAGCTGTCCCCCTGGTGGGTGGCACACAGTGTTTGCTGAAGGGACATTGGTTCTATAACCAAGCTTATAATGACCAGAATGGCACTGGGTTCTCCAAGTCTATCCATTTTCCCTCAAATAATACAGATGATCAACTTGGTGAGGTTTCAACTCCTGACAGGCAACTACACCAAGATGGAGTTAATGCACATGAGGGGGTGAGAGTGGTCTCTGCTTTCCATTCTATTTCAGTTTGGGGGTGAGCCCAGTGAAGAAGTGACCAGATTCTGAACGGATTGATACAACATCCTTATGAGCCATTCTTTGGGTCTGCATAGGGAGGATCAGGTATTGCCAGTCTAATAAAACTCCTGGAATCACAATTATAATGCTCGAGTTTTATCAAATCTACAGGGATGCTGGGTGTGGTGGTGCACGCTTGTAATCCCAGTACTTGGGAGGCTGATATAGGAGAAGCACAGGCTCGTGGCCAGCCTCAGCAACTTGGTGAGGCCCTCCACAACTTAGTGAGACTGACCCTGTTTCAAAATTAAATTAAATTAAATTAAATTAAATTAAATAGGGCTGGGGATGTAACTCAGAGGTAGAATGCCTCTGGGTTCTATCCCAAGTACCATACACACACACACACACGAAAAAAATACAGTAATTATATAATTTATAGTTCATATCTAGAAGTCTTTAAGAATGTTAAGGATAAAAGGGGGTGCTATTAGTAATTACTCCACGATGGTAAATCTAAAAGAGAGAATCTCAGGTGAACCAGGCTAAGGGTCTGAGTAGCCAAACTGTCCTCTGCCAGCTGACAGGAAGCCAACATGAATCACTAAGACACTTGAAGTGTAGCGTGACCCTTCTTTCATCTCCACCAAAGAAACGCAGTCCTGTTGCCTGATATAAACTTAATTCCCTTTGTTAATTGCATCGCCTAGAAAAGTTTGCACCTAAGAAGTTTCAGCTCAGTGAAAACCTAGTGTTTGAAGCCAGCTCAAGCCACAATCGTATTGACACACAGTTGTAGCTGGGGACTTAATGAACATGTAAAAATCATTTGAAATTAGCATAAGAATTGTTGGTGGGTATGTGAGTGTTTGTAAAGGCTAAGAACAGTGACCCCCTTAAATAGAGTAAGCCTTCCCTTTACAATTCTTTTGGCAAGCTATTAATTTTCTTCGAAAATCCTTTCTATGCAGAAGAGTCCAGAAGCAGATTTCAGCCCAGTTCCTGTCCAAAGGATCATAAATCCCAAACTATTGAAGATTGTACCGCATAAAAGGAAAGATGGCCAAATTGTGAGGCAGAAAAAATGTCTTTGAACCATTTAATTTGAGACTCTCCTCAATGCCAAGAGATCAGTTAGCACATTTGTGCTGACTCCTCCTGGGAGCGAGCAGAGGGGCAGTTGGAAGGCCATTCTGAAAGCCTGTGGGGAAGAGCCAGTGGCCTGAGGGTCACGGAGAAGGCTTGGCCTGGCGATGAGTGAATGCTTTTCTTCAGGAAGGGAGTGTTATTGTTTGGGTCGAACCTTTCTTCATCCGCAAGGTGAAATTTATTGGCTGGGGTGCAGGGCCAGTGGAGGGGTCCTTTCTGATATTCTGCTGTGTCCACTTGGCAAAGGTGCTGTCGCAGAGAACCAGGGTGTGGTAGATGCTCACTGAATATCGGTGCATTAACTGGATAAGGACACATGGTCCAGATCCAGCAGCAGATCAGCTGTCTCCTCACCCCACCTCTGGTCCTTGACACCCTGGGGATGCTGATCAAGGGTAACCTGAAAGACACTCAGGCTGCAGGTAGATCTGCCTTCCCTGATGTAGAAGAGCCGCCTGTCTGGCTCGGTGTGTAGACATGCTAGCTGGTGGGGGAGGAGGTGGGACAGAACGCCACCTGCAGGTGCTTTCCAGGCTGTGAGTCGCTTACCTCCGCCCCCACTCCAGGCCACCAAAAAGGGGAGCATCCCTACTCCTGGAACATCCTAATTCCTCTAAGGAGGAAAGGGGCCTAGATCATGCGCCTCCTGCTTCACGAGCACTCCAGGCATGCTGCAGGAGCACAGTGCATTTAAAAGCTATTCTTTCTTTTGGAGCGGCTGGATTTACCTTCCCGTGAGGTAGAAGACTTCACAGGGGCTTAGCAAATCTGGAGCTCTTTAATGGCTTCTCATGAAGACTCTTGGTGCGGTGTCAGGGGCTGTTTCTGGGATGGAGGAAAGGGCAGTGAGGAGAGGTTGGGCTGGAGAGTCGCATCCGCCCAGGCCCGAGGCCGCTTGGCTACTTCCTCGCCGTGGGGCCAGCCTGCCATCGCCCCTCTCTGTGTCTCAGCTTGCTCATCCGGGAAATATTCTTTTCATGGTGTTGTAGTGAGGAACAAATGAAATAATCCACATAAAGAGCAGGACGTGGTGCCTAGTTCTGAACAAGAACTCCATGGAGGGGGCACTGCTGGCCTATGACGTGGCCGCCGTGTGTGAGGTGCAGTGATGCTCAGGGCTCAGGTCCCGTCCGCCTCGCCTCCCGCCACTCCAAGGAGCAAAGCGCCCTGGAGATCTGTGGAGATGTGGAAAGCACACCGGATGGACCTGGTGGCAAACTGATCAAAGGAAATGTTTGCAAACACTGACTGGCTGTGAGGCTTTTGGCAAATGACTTGGCCTTCTCAGTCTCAGTTTCCTTATCCAGAAAATGGGGCTAATAATAGCAGCCACCTCCGAGAGCCGCCGAGAGGCCTGGGCGAGCTCGTGTGTGGAGAGCGCTGGCCGCGGGGCACTTGGGAAGGACTCCATCAGCGTTAGCTCTCGTTAGTAATAGTAAATTGTCGTTTTCATCATTGCTGTGTGCCAGACCTATTGTGAAGAAAAAGATGGATGGATGAATTCTGCCCCTTGGAGGGCCTCGGAGTTTAGCAGCAGAAGTAGACACAAACATGAATAAGTATGACATGAGACAGACAGCCTTCCGCACGTAGAATGTATGTAGGAGTAAAGACCCGGGCATGTGGAAAAACAGAGAAAGGCAAGACGTTCAGTGAGGCGTGGAGTCCCTTGCTCGTGCCCACGTGGCTATCCTTAGTGATCTGATCTGTTAAATGGACGTGATTCTTTTCTAGCCTCAATCCTACCTACCAATGCAAGCAATGATCGGGATAGCTAAGGTCTTTGCTCTAGTAGGACCTCAAACACTATTCCGTTTCCCAGGAGGAAAAGCAGTTTAAACTATTTGTGAGGGGGCGGCCAGTGGTAACCGGGGGAACCTTGAGAGGGAGCAGCCATATAACACAAAATTTCCAGCGTCCGTGCCTTGGCTCCAGGAAGAAGTCTCTGGTGTGGGCCATTAGGTTTCTTGCCCTTCATGGTCTAGCTACAGCTAATATGGAATCCAATCTGCATTCCTTCAGCAGCCGCTGCTGAGGGGCATTGCAGAGCCCTCAAAGGTGCGGATAAAATTAACCACAAGGGAACCACTGCACAAGAGGGAGGAGCCGCATGTAGCCAGGAGCACCGCGTCCCATTTTCATTCATTCACTTGCTCGGCCCACGCTCTGGTTATCGAGCTTCTACTCGACACCGCAGCCAACCAACAGAAAGTCCCTGCTGTCGTGGAGGAAAACGACAATCAGTGAAGAACCAACTAAATAAACGACAGAAGAGCTGGTGGCGAGAAGTGCCGTAAGAGTAAAGCAGGAGGAAGGCGCATGGGGTGAGGACGGAGCTGTTCTGCGGGGCGGAGATGTCAGGAGCCCAGATGAAGAGAGGGAGCAAACTGTGAGGATAATCGGGGGCGGGGGAGTGAGGCAGGAGGAAGAGCATGTGCAAAGGTCCTGAGGTGGAAGCATACTTGGTGAATTTGAGGAATACCCAGGAGAGGAGTGTAGCTAAAGCAGAGTACATGGGGAGTGACAAAAGCTGGAGCAGAGGGAGCAGGAATAGGTCAAGTGGGGTCCTACGAGCCTGTCAGGACGACCCGGGTCCTCCACTGCAGGCTCCCGGGGGCTCCTGTCTTCTCAGTCAGGTTTCTGGGTCCAGTCTGCTCCTCGAGGTTCCTCTCTGGACTCCGATGCAGCCAGGGACGACTTTGAACAACAGTGTCAGAAGCTCAGCCGGGCCCCTCCATGTGTTATAGACAAGCATGAAATTTACAGTCTCTCTGATTGTGATCCATCAGATTAGGAAATTGAAAAAGATGCTGTTTAGACTTCCAAATCACAGTGGTAAATTTTGTTCCCACGACGGCAGCATGAGCTTGGTCTATCTCTTGTATCCATGTATGCAAACCTAGGCTATCTGTGTACCCAATACCCACCCCCACTACAAACCCTTGCAGCTACAGTCCTTTCTTTCTCTCTTTCTGTCTGTCTCTCTCCCTCCCTCCCTCTCTCTCTCCCTCCCTCCCTCTCTCTCTCTCCCTCTCTCTCTTCCTCTCCCCCCTCCCCTTTCTTCTCCCCTCCACCCCCCATTTGAAATTTTGCTGAGGGAGTTCGCATATGCCACAGCCTGTGTGCGGAGCTCCGTGAAATGAAACGCTGAATTAAGATGTCATAGAGACAAAGCCAAACCAAATACAGGAACAATGCTGAACCCTAAAACAGTCATTAAGTAATTCATGTCTGCATGTGTCTGTTCAAAACAAATATTAAGATCCTCTGGACGCAAATGTTTCTCACCTGGAGAATCCCGTCTGCCGGATTCCCCGGGCTTAGATCCCGCTGACAGCTTCGTCGAGCAGACACGCCAGCGGATCATCGTTCTCTGGCTTCATTAAAAGTTAAGCTCAGGCGAGTGAGATGGGATGCTTGCCACAAGACAGCGACACTCCTGGGAGAAGAGAGGCGCCACCGGGCTGCAGTGTGGTGCGCGCACAGCAGCCCTGGTGGGAACGCGCATGCGCAACTCCTTTTGTTACTCGGTGCCCCGCCCTGGGCTCAGCACCTTACCTCTGTGAGCTAGTTCCATCCTCACAATAACTCCGGGAGAAAGGCATCTTCAGGACCCTGTTTTACAGAGGAAGAAACTGAGGCTCAGAGAGAACTGGCCTGCTCCAGGACACCTGGCCCGTGAGAGTCAGGAATGCAGAGAAGCCAGAGCTCTGGGCACACCCTGGTCCACTTGCAGAGGAGGAACATGTGGCACTGGGGCGGGGACGTGGGGTCTGTCCAAGGTCTTGCAGCTTAGGAGTAACGCATTCAGGAGCCCAACTCGGGTCTGCCGGGTCTCCAGGAGCTCTTCTCTACTGACTGCTTCTCATCACTAAGGTTTGCGTTGTAAGGTTGCAGATGCTTTTGTTTTGTTTTGCTCACCTTGTTTTACGTCTGATTGGCTCAGGCAATTCCCTTGTGAAGATCCCATCTCATGTGGCTCCTGGTAATGCTGCCTTCCTCCATCCTTGGTCCCCGTACTCATAGAGGCAGAGGAACCTCTTTGAAAAGGAAGTCAAAGTGGCCCATACTTGTAATCCCTTGGGAGGCTGAGACAGGAGGATCTCAGGTTTGAGGCCAGTCTCAACAACTTAGTGAGACTCTCAGCAACTTAGTGAGACCCTGTTTCAAACTGAAAAATAAAATAGGGCTGGGAGCATAGCTCAGAGGTAGAACATCCCTGGGTTCAACACCCAGTACGAAAGGAAGAAAGAAAGAAAGGAAGAAAGAAGAAAGAAAGAAGAAAGAAAGGCAAACAAGTCAGACCTGTGAGCCCTCCCTCCCTTCATCTAACCCTTCCACTGATCCCCATGGTTTTTAGCATCGAGAGCTGACTCCCTGGTGAGGCCTGTAGGTCCTTCATGGTCCAGCCCTGGACGATCTCCTCAAGACCAGTTTCAAAATGCTGCCCCTCACTCTTTCTTGCCTAGTGGTGTCCCATTCCTTTTACTTACTCAGATTTCCCACATTCCTTTCTGCCACAGGAACCTTGCACCTGCTACTAGAACCCCCCCCACACACTCACACACACACACACACACATACTCTCTGTCCAATTAACACCATTCCACTTTCAGATCTCAGCTCAGACACTGTTTCCTCGTGGTCTTCTTCCACAATGATGCAGACTAGGCCACACCCTCCACGATGGCGATCCTTTTCACCCCGTTCTCAACGTGTTTGTAATTTATATTGATCTGCGAGTCACGAGTCTCTCCTAATGGACACAGCATCATGAAGGCAGGAACCACGTCTATGAAATACTGTTGTATTTCTTTCAGCTGATACAAGGCACAGAGCCCAAAGATGCCAGTTGAATGAAGTGAATTGGAGGACTTTCTCCTCATCGTTTTGGTGCCTAACACTCTCACCTATGTGGAACTGCTGCTAGAGTTTGGTTCTTAGGTGTTCCCCAAGCTCACAGGCTGGGTCCCCAGCTTGGCATTACTGGGAGGCGGTGGAACCTTTAAGAGGCGGAACCTCATGGGAGGTCTGAGATCACAAGCCAAAATAAACCTTTTTTCTTTAGACACTTGATTACCTCAGGTGTTCATTATAGTAACGCAAAGCTGACCGACACAAGTGCCAGTTTTCAAAACCAACACAACTGCCAGTCTTCAAAACCAGAAATGCCTTCACCTTTGATTCTTAGTTCAGGCCACTGAGGCTGGGGACTGCCTTTGCCTCATTTCCTGCAGCAGCTTAGCACCTAGTGCGGGGGCCATGGGTAGCAATTAAGTATTTGTTGAACGAATAATCGGTGGGGACAATAGAGCCATAAGCACATTGTATAGATGAAGAGACTCGGAGTCCTGTACAGCCAGAGCACCAGAATTGAAAGGGAAATCACAGCTGGGTATAGTGACTGTAGATCTTCCAGTCTTTTCATTTTACATGTGGAAGACTGAGGGACATGTTTTATAATGTGCATATATAATAATTTATAAATAGACATTACTGACATTTAATTCTCAAAATTTACTAAGAGATATGAGATCTTAAAAAAATTGGGAAGCCCACTGATCTGACTCAGCTCCTCTTTTTGCACATGGGGAGACTGAACCCCACAAAGAGGGTTGCCCAAGCTCTACAACGTGCATCAGCCTAGGTGAGCTCTGGGTTCAGTGACATTTGACCAACATCACGGCTCCTATTTAACTTCCTTGCTGTGGCCAGACACCTGCTCTCCCTTGCCACTCCCCTACCATGATATACGGCACCCTGTGTCTCAGGGGCCTCCTGTGGCATATGCTGCCCATCCTGGCGAGGTGTCCATCTGCACCCAGCCTGCAGAGCAGGTGAGCAGCCCTGCTGCCTCTGGGATCAGATTTCACAGCTTCCACAGATAAGGAGCTTTTGTTTGGCGGGCTTCCGTGCCCCAGCCTCCCTTCCACGGCCAGGTAGCAGTTGACTCTGGGGCTCAGTCCACTTCCAGAGGGAAGCTGGGAATCTGAGCAGTGGTGCAGGGTGGGCTCGGGGCCATGTTTCCCGGGTGGATGGTTGTGAGAGACCACCACTGTCATACCCTTTCCAGTGGTCAGTTCCTCATAAAGCATAGTCACCCCGCTGTGGCTTTAGTCTGCAGGTCAGAATGGGAAGGAAGCCAGAGCAACCTCTTGAAACTCAAATATGGCCTCACCACTTCATGGGTAATACAGGAAAAGCACAGGACATTCCAGACTGGGTTAGAGGGAGCCTGGAGCTGGCCGCTCGATGCCCAGTCCCGAGACACCACAGTTCACGGAGTTCCCGGGGAAAGAGGCAAAAAAATTGTTATTCATATTTTACAAATATGAAGCTCAGAGATGTGGAACGATTTTCGTAGGTCAAACCATGAAATAATGGTAGACCATTATTGTTATTATTGTCATTCAAAATTGCTGTTGATCTCTTTTTTAATTATTATTATTAGATACTGGAAATTGAACCCAGGGGCATTCTGCCCCTGAGCTACACCCTAAGTCCTATTTTATTTTTTATTTTGAAACAGGGTCTCACTAGGTTTGCTGAGGCTGTCCTTGAACCTGTGATCTTCCTGTCTCAGCCTCCCAAGTACTGGGATTACAGGTGTGTGCCACCATGCCCAGCTGTGATTTCTCTTTTTATACCTAGGGGTGATAAAGGTATTGGAGTGGATCCTCGAAACTGAAGGAAAATCCAGAGCCCAGGAGCTTTAGGAAGAGTCCTGGCCCCATCCTAGCAGGAACTGCATTGAGGGAAGTGAGCCCCAAGAGGCAGTGTGAAGGGTGTGGGTCAGGAAACCTTTTCTTCCGAGGGTAGAGGTCCTGGTTATGCGTGACTCCAAAAGAAAGACTACCTTGGCAACCAGCAGAGTTGGTGTGGCCTGAAGAGTATTCTAGTCTCACCTTCTCAAAGTCTCCACGATGCAGAAGGAATCCAGCCCAGACTGGCTAAGTCACCTGCCTCACGTCTCACAATATTTGTGCCCTTGACACTGGGTTAGTTACAGAGTGGGTTCTGGGAAGGAGAAAAAGAATCAATAGGGTTGATGTCCACGGGCCACACCAATCCACACCCCACACTGGCCGCGACACCCTGGACCTACAGCAATTATGTCCTATCTTAATAAATCACCCCTCAAGCTGGGCGTGGTGGCGCACGCTTGTAATCCCAGTACTTGGGAGGCTGACACCGGAGGATCCGGGTTCGCGGCCAGCCTCAGCTACTTAGTGAGGCCCTCTGCAACTTAATGAGATCCTGTTTCAAAATAAAGAATAAAAAATAGGGCTGGGGATGTAGCTCAGAGGCAGAATACCCCTGGGTTCCATCCCCAGTACCATAAATAAATGGATGGATGGATGGATGGCTGACTGACTGACTGAATGAATAAATAAATCACCCTTCAAGCTGTCCCTGGTGGTGGTTTGAATGCAGGAGCTGGAGACTGTGGTCAAAGTGTTAACAGGTGTGTGGTGTTTTCAGGGAGCCGAGCCCAGGATGGCTCTGCGTTCCTACCCTGTCTGACTTTCCAGCCTCTGAGAAGCCTTGAACTCCGCCCACCCACGTGTCGGGAGGGCTGCGTTCAGCGAGGGGACTCGGCTCTAGTCATCCTGCGTGCTTGGGCTTGGATTCTTGACCTCGGGCAAGTCACTTCACCGCCCGGGCCTCAGGGTCTTCATCTGTAATATGGGGAGAAAACCCCTGCCTGGTGTTGCATGGTGCTGCTTCTCTGTGTGACCGGAGTGCGTGGAAGGTTGCGAGGGGCCCTTGAGACTCACGTTCAAAAGAGAGTCAGTTGGGTGCTGGCAGCGGCGTGGGAAGACATTGGGAAACCCTAAACCTCAGAGCTCATGGCTTCTATTTTCCCTTACGAAGATGGAGAAAGTGAGTTTCAGGGAAGGAAGGACGTTTGCCCAAGGTCACCCAGGAAATGGACACCGGCCTCCTGGTGCATTCACTCCCCACCTCAGTGAACACACCAGTCTCAATTCCACAACTTCTTCATCTGCCCAAAGGCTTACCCAGCGCTGCTAATGATTGTTTCTGAGTAATGACCGTTTGCCCAGCACTGAGCAAGGCTCTTGGCATGCAAGCGTCCACTCTTTGAGGTGGTTAGCAAGAAGAGGATCGGAGAGGCGTTTGTGTAAATTCACCTGGCTAAGGAATGTCAGAGTTAGGATTTGAGTCCCATGCTGGTAACTCTTACTAACTCTTATTAGGAACACCTGCTCTGCCGATCTCCTGACATGGAAGGAGAGATTAGAAAAATTAAGAGCATCATATGGAAACAAGGGAGTTTTTGTTGCTGTTGTTTTGGTTTTTGTACTGGGTATTGAACCAGGGGCATTTCACCTTCAAGCTACACCCTCAACCCTATTTTATTTTTTATTTAGAAACAGGGTCTCACTACGTTGCTGAAAGTCTCGCTAAGTTCCTGAGACTGGCCTCAAACCTGCGGTCCTCCTGTCTCAGCCTCCCGAGTACAGAGATTATAGGCATGTACCACCATGCCCAGATAACAAGGCAGTTCTTGACAAGCAGTTTATGCCTTGTAGCCTGTGGCTCCGTTTTGTGCTACATGAGTGCCTGGGAGAGGACGTGGCTCGGGATATCTGTCCACGGCACTGCTCGTGGTTCTGTTTTGGGACTTCCCAATTGATGTTACACTAATGTAGTAGGCTCCCCGGAAGCAAGTTTCCCTTGGAAAAAGAAAGACATGAGGAAAACAAATCTTGGATGAGAAATTTGGGACATGCGATCGCAAAACCCACCCCAGCTGAGCCACCTAGGCACAGCCATTGTGCAATCCCGGTCATTTTCCCAGGCATGACATCTCACGCTTGCTGAGGGCCGGCCCATCCATCCACCCTTCACCCTGCCTCACGCTCACCCATGGTCTACTCCTCCAGCTGCTGATTCCATCCATCCACACTGGCCATCTGTCCTTTGTCTATGTATTGATCAAGGCCAATAGATGACATGGGAATAAACTACTTTATTCATTAATTCATCAAGACCTCATCCACTCACCAAGGATTTGTTCATTCACGCCTTTTCATATTCTTTTCTCCCACCCATCCCACGTTGAGCATCTACTTTGTGCCTTTCTCCACTACTTCCTTACTAAAGTTTATTTATTTCATTTAACTGATGATAAGAACTAGTAGCTCAGCTAATTTCTTTTCCAAGGCCATACAGACATAAAGCTGGTTGATCTTCATCTCCCAATCTGAGTTCTTTCCAAAACATTTAACTGCCACCTGAGGTTTTTTTCTATGAAGACTTACATGATTGTACGTGTTTCATTCCTACCAGAAACAATCACAACAATTGCATTATCCTTTTTTTAACTTACACAAAAGGACTTCACATCTGCCTTCTCATTGTTCATCCAGGCCTCCACCCATCATTGAGCCATAGGAAAAACCTAAGAACTAACAAAAAATCTTTATTCTCAAAAATGTCTTTATTTATCCTAGCATGAGAGTCAGTTAATAAATAACTAACAATGAGAAAAGAGGGCAGGAGTCAATATTGACAAAAAGAGAATAAGGCTGGGTATGGTACCACATACCTGTAATCCCAGTACTTGGGAGACTGAGACAGGAGGATCATGGGTTCAAGGCCAGCCTCAGAAACATAGTAAGAGTGTCAGCAACTTAGCAAAACCCTGATTCAAAGCAAAAAATAAAAGGACCTGGAGTGTAGTTCATTGGCAGAATGCCTCTAGGTTCAATCCCTAGTAGCGCGCGTGCGCGCGCACGCACACGCGCGCGCACACACACACACACACACAGAATTAAGACCAAATTAGGTAAAGTAACTTGCTCAAGGTCATGCAAGTTTATAGAAGTGCCATGCAATTCCATATCTCTAATTTATAAAGTAATCTCTACATCAGGCATTTATAGACAGCACTTCACTAAATCCTCGCCCCAACGCCGTGTAGCCGGTATCATTATCCCCACTTTATAAATGGCGGATGTGAGACTCAGATTTAAGTAGCACAGCCCAGCTTGTCGTGTTGCATGGTCAGATTTAGGATCACAGCCCAGGTGTGCTTGCTTTCTTTCCTATGCAACACTCCACCCACAGTTACAACGTGGAGCGTGAACTGTCACCGGAGAGGCCCAGCTGTTGGGGCTGCTTTCTGGGTCTAGGCGACCCCCAGCAGAAGCTCATCTCAGGACCGGGCTCAGGTAGAGGATGAAGGGTCTGCCTGGAGGTGAGGCTAATGGCTCCCTCCTGCCCTGGACAGTGACTCAGGAGGAGGAACAGCCAGCCCCGCTGGGAAGGGCCTCACCAGAGAGAGGGTTATCCAACCATCCACGAAGAGAAATAATCCTCCACACAAGGAGACAAGAGATGCTGGTGGTTAACCACATGTTCTTTGTGTGTGTGTGTGTGTGTGTGTGTGTGTGGTACTAGGGATTGAACCCAGGGGCATTCTACCTCCAAGCTACACCCCCAGTCCTATTTTTTATTCTTTATTTTGAAACAGGGTCTCACTAAGTTGCAGAGAGTCTCACAAAGTCACTGAGGCTGCCTGTGAACCTGAATCCTCCAGTATCAGCCGGATTACAAGCATGCGCCACCACACCCGGCTAACCATATGTTCTTGACCAGAGCTAAACTCAAATATGGCAGCCAGTGGGGGGGCATGGATGGAGTCACGGGTGTTGAGGAAGGTGTGGACACCTACTAAGCACCGGGAGTTACCAACCATGGTCCGCTTCCTTACACTCACTTTTTTGGGTGGTCGAAAAGAGCGTCTCATATTGCGGGTGAGAACTCAGGCCCAGACAGTTCGTTTTATTTGCCCAAGGTTGACCACTTGGCAGAGTTGGCCACTGGCTACCAGTCCCCACATGTTACCATGGAGATGTCCATCATCCCTGCCCAAGGGGCACCTTTCTGCTCTTGTCTGTCTGTCTGTCTCTTTTTCTCCCCTTCCCCCAACCCTTGAGGCAATCTGTTCCTACTCAGAGAAATCTTTCTTCTTTTGTGTGTCTTCAAGACTCTTTCTTAAGTCCGTAAATCCCCTTCCCCTAAGGGCTTTGACTTTTCCAAAAAGCAAAAGCTAAAACACTCTCATATTCTTCCTGGTTTCAGCCTTGACACATGCCTCCCCGAGGCAAAGAGGGTAGAGCCCGTGACCTGCTTAAACGGTGAAAAAAGAAGTGCAAAAATACGGGGAGAAAAAAATCCACCTAGATCAATACCTCAAGACATCCCATTGCACGTGCAATAGCTCCAGGTTACAGATGAGGAAGCTGGAGTGTACGGGTGCTATGAACTTCTCCAAGGTAGCATGGCTAGGAACTAAATCCAGGATTCAAACCCAAGTGTGTAAAAGGCTAGTAGCTCAAAGGTCAGCCACTGTATTCTACTGTACACTACCCATGTGTGTGGGTGAGGGGGGGCAAGTAATATGTGTCAAAGTATCCTGAAAGGAATACTTGCCTGCGATCCTATAGCAAGCCATCAGAATGGAAGCCAAGGGTGCTGATCTGAGCCTGTTGATTGTACCTACGTTTTTTTTTTTGTTTGTTTGTTTGTTTGTTTTGGTACTGGGGATGGAACCCAGGGGCAGTCTGACTTTCAGCTCTACCCCAGTCCTTTTTATTTTTTAGATAATGTCTCACTAAGTTGCTGAGGGTCTCGCTAAGTTGCTGGGGCTGGCCTCAAATATACGATCCACTTGACCTAGCCTCCCAACTACTGGGATTACAGGCATGCCCCACCACGTCAGGCTGATTGTACCTACATTTAATGGGTGTCTTCTGTATGCATCTAAGCCTAAGATTCATGTAGCTCAGCTCTGAGGAGATTTCACTCAACGGGACCACCCAGGACAAATACTCAAAGAGAAAAGATATTCCGTCATGTGGCAGACAAGCTGTGGAACTCTGGAACCTAGTGGGTAAAGACAGGATACAAAGTGGTTGCGGAAGCACTGTGAAGATGTCTTCTAGAGCTATTTCTGAGATCAGTAGCAGAGTTCTTTGATCGATTAGTGATGTCTGTCACTGGTGCAGAAAAGAGAGGTAGTGGTATGTATGCTGTGCATAAATCATTCCTGGGGAAAAGGACACTACAGCTTTTGGAAGGACCAGGCCAGGTGCTCTTTACTGGGCACCCACCATGCTGTTGGTGCCATGCTCTTTGCATTCCCGAGTTCACTTGATAGTCATCCCAGGAGCCCTTTGCCCCACCCCCACACATTTTGCAGATAAGAAAATAGAGCCTCAGAAAAGTGATGTCACTCGCCCAAGGCTGAAGAAGCCGGGTCAGTGGCTAACCAGTTCTGATAATTACTGTTAAATACATAAACCATTAGGTTGATGAATAGAAATGTCAATAGAGGAACAATCCTGGAACCTGTTAATTAGTGTGTGAATGTATATATTTGGCCAGAGGGCTTTGTCTTATTTATCTCCATACTCCCAGTGTCTAGACAGTGATCAGGACACAACGATGCACAACGGGTACTTATGCAGAGCTGTTAATAGATACTGTGCTAGGCATGTCTGTTCAGAGAATAAAGGGATTTGGCTCTATGTAATGGATTTGGCCGTACATTATGAAGAACCATCTCGCTCAAGGTTTGGCTTAAACTAGGTGAGTGAGTGAGTGTGTGTGTGTGTGTGTGTGTGTGTGTGTGTGTGTGTGTTTCTGCATGTATGTATATATGCGTGAGTGTGTGTGTGTTATATAGTACTGGGGATTGAACCCAGGAACACTCTACCGCTGAACTACATCCCCCATCCCCAGCCCTATTTTATATTTTATTTTTGAAACAATGTTTCACTAAGTTGTGGAAGGCCTTGCAAAATTGCTGAGACTGGCCTCAAACCTGTGATCCTCTTGTCTCAGCCTCCCAAGTACTGGGGTTGCAGATGTGTGCCACCATGCCCAGCCACAATAAATATTTCTAGAGTGCCAGAGGAGATGCCCACTAGGTGACATTTGAATGACAAAAGGGAGACAGTCTTGGTGAAGACAGGGCAGGGCATTCTTTATCTTATCTGGAGGGTGTAAGGGGCCCCGGATCAGCCTGCGCACTGTGGGTCCTCAGGATACCAAGCCATTCCATGATCCCTCCAGGAGGGCCAGGGAGGTCTTGACTTGCACCCAGGAGCTCTTTCTGGCTCTTTATATGCCGGCAGAGTGCTGGGAGGCTGCAGAAGGAAGCCAGGTCTGGTGCTGGGGATGTGGGGCTCAGGGGGACAATGGCAGCTTTGTGTTCCTGGAGCACCTGAGTGTCACCGTGGAAGGCAGAGGGAGGGAGGCTTAGGAAGCGTGATGTCTCTTGCCACATCTTTTCCCAGCTGGGTCCTGTCTTTGTGATGTTTGAGGGTGATTTGTCTTCACTGCAGAGTTGGCATACTGTATTTTTAGAGTCTCAAATTGTAAAGTCACTGGGAGATAGAGAGAATTATTACTTCTTTCCATTTCATAGATGGAAATGAAAAGAGATGATTTATAACAGAGGTGATTTATAACAACAACAACAGCCACAATAATAATAATAACAAGAGTCTACGTTAGACATTATACTAAGCATTTCATCTATACAAATTCACTGAAGCCTCACAATACCCTACAAGACGGGTATTTTTATCTATCCTTTGCAGATGAAGAGACTGAAACTCAGACATGTCAAACTTTCATCAAACCCAGTCCCTTCTTGTTCAAAAGCCCATGCTCTTAACCGCTATGCTATCCTACCTCCTTATCAATCAACTAGTTTGTTAATTAATGACTTGCATTTATATAGTGGTTTACATTTTCAAAATTCTCTATGTATGCTGGTGCCTTTGCATTGTGCTCCAAACCACAAGGTAGGTGGAGCCCGTAGTCGTCTTTGCATCCGTGGACATATCAGAAACAACGCCGGGAATGGGGAAGGTGCTCGCCGCGCTGCTCCGGACAACGCTTTCTGCAGCGCTGTGACACGTGACGCTCGAACACTGTACACTCTGCATGGAATCTGATGCTTCGTATACACAGCCATGTGACCCCTGTGCTAGACGATACTTCACTTCCCCCAGGTCTCGATTTTTATCAACTATAAAATGGGGGAAATAACTTTCTTCCAAGGCCACTGTAAAAACTGGAGATGATAAATTGGAAAAGAGCTTAGCACACCTCGCACATCAAAGAAGCACAATACACTATAGCTACCCAGCCACACACCTCAAGTCATTTAGTAGGAGGGAGCAAATATTTCTCCTTCTGGTTCTCCTTAAGGATGGGAGTGAACGTTTGCCAAGTGACTGGCCAGTCATCTGTAACTAAGGCATCAGGTTTATTTTTAGCATCTCCTTCTTACCCCCTGATAACTAGTACCTGGAAAGGAAGGGACTCAGACAGCCAATGTACTTGGCAGCAATGGACTCTGTATTTCCAGTGACTAGCCCTGTACCAAAGATCACGTTATTAGTCTCTGTTTGGGCAAGGCCAGACCAGAACATTAGCCAGGATTGGGTTAAACCATTTCTAGGTACAAGAGGCATCTCTGGGAAAATAAAGGAAAAAAACAAACAAACAGAGAAAATGTGTTTACCACCGGAACATAGATTTTGTTATTACAAGTCATCTAGCCATGCACAGCCCTATCCTTGGGCTATAATTATGCTTGTTCTGAGTTTTTTCAAGACACAGCTAGGGGTGGAAGCAATTTGCCAGAGTCTAACCTAAGTAAAGATTCATGTTCTCCACAGTCATGGTAGTCTTTGCCAATTGGGGAACCAGGGAGGGAGGGCTACTGCACTCCTTTCCTGTGCTCTCTCTTAGGAATCCCTCAGAATGTAGAAATCAACTCCCAGCATCCCTTTCCTGTCAAAGAACATTCGGTGGCCACGTAAGGTGTCTGCTTGTTGCAAACACTGGACTTAAAGAAGCACTTTCCAACTTTTTATTTGCATATCCTAATTGCCAAGTGCCTTTGGGCCACTATTAAGTAAAGTAAGATTGACTTGAACACAAGCCCTGCAATACCCCCATGAGGGTCAGTCTCATAACCGAGACAGCTGCCAAGTGACTAGTGGGAGGGTATCATATACCTTGTGGATACGCTGGACAAATAAATGATTCAGGTCCCAGGCAGAAGTGAGTGAGAAAAACCAGATTTCATCACTACTCAGAAAAGCATGCAGTTTAAAACGTATGAATTGCTTATCTCTAGAATGTTTCATTGAATAGATCTGAACCACAGTTAATGGTAGATAACTGAAACATTAGAAAGCAAACCCATGGATGGTGTGTTTGTGTGTGTGGGGGGCTACTATATATTAGTATTCCCATTTTATAGAGGAAGGTCCTGAGAGGGGAAGTAACTTGATCAAGGTCACACAGCTAGAAAATGCTGGAACCAGGATCTGAGCATAGCTGTGATTCTAAAGCCCGTGGCCTCCATCATGAAGCCACACTGCCTAGGTGAAGGGGTTAAGTATGATGATAAGCAGAGTGCTTAGCTCAGTCTCCTGGCATATTATTAACTGGGTGTGGTGGTGCACACCTGTAATCCTAGTACTTGGGAGGTTGAGAAAGGAGGATCACAGGTTTGAGGCCAGGCTCAGCAACACAGCCAGACCCTGTTTCAAAATAAAAAGGACTAAGACTGTAGCTCAGAAGGAGAATGCCCCTGGGTTCAATCCTCACTACAAATTTAATTAATTAGCTAGTTAATTAATTTTAAAATATAGGCTATGAAAAGAAAACAAGCAAAAAAAATCAGCTGTCATAAGGTTTTGATCTTTGGGAGCCATCTCCTTTGGCTGTTTTACCTTTGCAAGTTGGCATCCCGTTTATCCCCTTGCATGGTCAGTGGACATGTTTACAGTGTTTTATGTGCTGGGTATTTGGGATGTAAAGGTGAGCTGGCCAGACTCGGGCTCTCAAGGAGCAGAGTTAGGGTGTGGGAGGGATTCGCGCTCCCCAAATTCTTGCAGAATCTGAGAAAGGGCACCAGGATTGCCCGAAACATGGTTCTGCCTGGCCAGGCGGGATAGGATGGAAACCCAATTGATTGAAAGGGTCTGTTTCCCATTCCTTAGGCAAACCAAGTAAGTAGACGGGTAGAGGGGCTATAATTCCCTTCCTTCCTTCCTTCCTTCCTTCCTTCCTTCCTCCCTACTGGAAACTGAGCCCAGGGACATTCTACCTCTAAGCTACACCCCCAAGCCCTTTTTATATATATTTTTTGGTTTGGAAACAGGTTCTCACTAGGTTGCAGAGAGTCTCGCTACGTTGCTGAGGCTGTCCTTGAACCTGCAATTCTCCTGTCTTAGACTCCCAAGTACTGGGATTATAGGTATGCACCACCATGCCTGGCTGAGACAGTAATTTTATTATTTATATCTGTCCAGAAAGTTTTCTCTTACAATGGCACAGCCTTACCTTTCTTCATCCTATTTAGGGCCATGATTAGACACAATTATAGTTCTCAGCTTCTCTGGACACCAGGACTAGTTGCAGGGCAGGATATGATACTAGGAGAACTAATCTCAGCTCTTCCCTGTTATTAAGTGCAAGGGAAGGTGACTCTGTTGGACTTCAGGCCAGCAGAGGCCAAGGAGAGGAGTTGTGATACTAACACTCAAAACAGCTTCAAAAGGAAGTGCTTGAACTGGCGATTCTGGCACACACCTGTAATCCCAGTACTTGGGAGGCTGAGACCTGAGGATCGCAGGTTCAAGGCCATCTTCAGCAACTGAGAGAGACCATGTTTCAAAATAAATAAGTAAATAAAATAGGGCTAGGGTGGGGGTGTAGCTCAGAGGTAAAATTCTACTGCATCCAATCCCCAATACCAAAAAAAAAAAAAAAGGAAAGTAGTAGAAAGATGAGAGAGACACTGGAAGATCTTTTCTTCCCAAATTCCTTAGGGCTTTGCTGGAGTGGGTATAAACACTCAGTGTTTCTGCTGTGCCGCCCATCACTGTACTTGAATGACGCTCTTCACCCTATAGCCCCGTAGCCAGCCCAGAACGCAGATACAGTTCCGTCATCTGTATTTACCTCTTGAGCGGCCTGGAGAGCAAAGAGGTGACAGCGCTCACTCAAGGTCACATTGCCAGGAAGGAGTTAAGCAGGGATTTGAGTCCCGGGCCCTGGTCTCTTCCCCACGATGCCACGCTGTGATGTGGCCGAGCGGCTACTTCTGAGTCCCAGGAGGAAGGGCATGCAGGACAATGGCTAGACTGGCATAAAGTGCAGTCAAGGACCAGGGCGAGTCGACTGGCCCCATCTGCTCCAACTGCGCTCCTCCGCCTCCCCCCACCCCACAGCCAACGCCACCCAAACCCCAATAGCTCCAAGCCCTCACCGTGCCCCGCGCACCCTGGGTGCCAGCCCCCAGCCTCCAGCCCCCAGAGCTCTGTGGCATTCTTGGTTCTCTCAAGGACATTCTACAAAAAATTGAAGCCAGCAATTGTGTAGATTGCTACCAAAAATGAGGACAATTTTATATGTATTTCTAGTTCCTATTTCCCCTGCTTTTTTCCCCCCCAAGGACTCAAGATTTTTAAGCAGGAGAGCTGGCATAGGTTATAAAGGGAGATCCCCAAGTGAAAATAGGCACCTGCCGTACAAGGATACGTAGATGTGGCTAAGACAGTTCAACTAAACAGCTCCTAGAGAAAGCGTTCTTAACGGGCAGCAGAAAGATCAGAGGGACACTGGAAGGTCTTTCCCCCTGAAGTTCCTTAGGGACCCACTGCAGTGGCTTGAGGACAGTCATCTCCAAGCATCCTCTGTGTTCATACCTCAGAGGGTCTTGCAACCTCTCTGCTACCTACCTCCTTCCTCCTCCAAGTCCTCTTGAGCAAACCATCATAAAGTGCTGAATTGTTTCTCTTTATTTTTCTGCTAATAACAATAGTACAGAATTGTCACCTGAAGAAGTGATTGGAATACACAGGCAAAACGTCTAGGGAATCAGATGTGATAGAGGTGTTTCAGGATGTTGATTCATAAAAATTATGTTATCTTCTAGATTTGGGGTGTGGGTGGGTTCTCTCAGCTTTTAAATGTTAGTCGTGTTTATTTATCTTCTCATTCTAAATATTCCCTTTTGTGCCTGAATTTTTGTCTTTTAAAATTCTGTATTCTTTTTTCTTAAAGTCGGCCTCCAAACTTGCACAAGCATCAGCACAAACTTGCACACACCTGTTTATGTCCCGGCTTCCAGGAGGCGGAGATGAGAGTGCCCACTTTTCATGTTCCATGGGTCTCGGGTTGGTCATCCACTGAGCCCTTTGAAGTCCCTCCCAACCCTTCTGCTGTCTGTCTCCTACAGAACACTGTTCATTAGGACATCTGATTCCTACGATCCACAGCCCCGGAAGTAGCCCTTTGTGGTCAGCACACTTGTGGACCAGGACTGCACATTGCAGGGAAGACCCGAGGGTCTTTCTGCAGGTTTCTTTTAGCAGAACACAAGCTTCTGCTGGGAGCCGCTCCTGAGAGCAGAGAGCTCTCAGAGGAGGCTCGGTTTTCTTGGGATTTCTACATCCATTTGGATTTCTCTGTTTTCCATCTTGCAGCTCATAAATGCAGTAAGAGAACCAGCTTCCTCTTAGCACAAGGCAGGCCAGAAGCAGACATGGCCGCACCCCTACTTGCCAGGCAAGGAACCAGCAGATGGTCACAGCCCGCCCGAGCCCCTTCAAAAAGTCAGTGCAGCTGGTGGTTGAGACCCCTTTCCCCCAACTCAGAAAGGAGAACAGCACAGAGACCTCGGCTACCTGCTGAGGAGGAAGCAGGGTAACTTCCAGGAGCTCCGAGTTCTCACCAAACCCCAGTCTTCTTGCGGGATCCGATCCTTCGTTCCCTCCCTGAGGCATCTGCTCCATTTTCATTTCACTGTGTTGGGGGTCCCCAACTGGTTCACCCAGAGAAGACGAAAACACATGGCTTGTAGCATTGTGGTCCTGTGGCCTCAGATCCCAGTGTTTGCGGTTGCACAAAAGCCAGTTTGAAGTAAACAAAATCAAAGTTTTACAACAGGCTGGCTGTGGGCTCCCCACACACTTTGGAGAGAGGGAGCAGTCAGAGCGGGAGCAGACTGTTCAGGGGCGCTGGGCTCCCAGCTCTTCCTGTCCTGAGCCTGGGGGAGCCCGCGCCCGCGCTGTCCACGCTGAAGCAGCCCCATTTTGCAGACGGGGAAACTTGTCCGGCCCGCAGCTCTTCTGAGATGATCAGTTCCTGAGACGAGTGTGGCACGGTGGCCCCCACCCTGAACCGCTCATCAGAACCGCCTGGGGTCTTTAAGAATATAACACTTGGGCCTCGCCTCCATACTCTGACTTAAGTGCTTTGGGGAGAGGCCTGGGCGTGGGATTTTGTTTTAATGCTCCCCAGGTGATCCTGCAGCGTACCATGATTGGGACCTGTGGTGTGGAGGTGAAGGCTTGGGCTGGGAGGGTGGTGTATTTGAATCTTTGCTCCATTGTTTGGTAACCATGGTCTTCAGCAAGGGATTTCAGGAGCCTCAGTCTCTTTCATCTGCAGAATGGAGCTAAAGGTAATACCCACCTCATACAGGGTCAAAGTGGGAATTAAATGAGATAATATGCATTAAGTGTTTAAAGCAGTGCCGATCACAGACTAGTGATTAATTCATGTTGGCAGTATTGCTATTGCCATTGTTGCTTGATCACTAATATATATCATCAGTGCCAGGCCCCGAGTGAGGACATGTAGGATAGAATCCTAAGGACAATGGTTTAAGATTTGGGAGGCTTGAGTCTCTTTCTAATCACCCTGGCAACAAAGGAGCTGTGTGACCTTGGGCGAAGCACTGAACCTCTCTGAGCTGACTTGCTTCATCTCGCCATATGGCTCTCCCAGCCCCCGGCCATCTCTTGTGCAGGGGAGTTGCAACATTCCAATAAAATAATGGATTTGAATGAGCTTTGAAAACAGGAGCGCACCGGAGGAATTTGCAACATGACGATTATGACGGCCGTTTCACCCCCTCGTGCCCTGGCCGGCCCATCTGCTTCGGGAGCTTTCCGTTCTCTCTCTGCCTCCTTTGGCCGCCAGGCCTGAGCCACCCGGCCTGACATTTGGGCGGTTTCCAGGGAGGATTCTGTCTCGCTTCCATCTGCCTCTCAGCTTAACTCTTTTCGGCCCCCTCTCTGGTCCTCCAGGACCTGATTGGGGGAGGGGGAGGGGAGAGGAGAGATGCTCAGAGCTCAGCGCTCGTCTTACTGACTTCCTGAGCCCCGAAGAGCCCCGAGATCTTGGATTCCCCCATGGAAGAGTCGGACATCCCTGCAAACCCGGCAGACAGGCAGGCCGCAGTGGGGCGGACTGCAGCTCTGAACCCGCTTCCCCGACTCCTGTGTGGCGGTCTTCACCCACCACCCCTACCCTGGCGCTCAAGATGGGCGCTGGAATACACAGCCCGTCTCCCTCCTTGACTCCTGCCTCCCAAGCGGAATTTGCTCCTTAGTCAAGCCACTTAGCTTTTCTGAGACTCAGTTTCCCCTGCTGTCTAATGAGACCACCACCTTCTATTGGTCAAAGGAGACCCCAGAGAGGAGGAGTCTGCCGCCTCTGCACCTCGGATGCCAGCGCTGCTGCTGGGGATGGGAAGGAGACTCCGCCATTCTGCCAGGCCCCCTGGCTGCGGCCGAGGCCAGGGCAGAGGCGTGGGCTGCTCCAAACTGTGGGGGCTGGGAGGGGCCGGGAGGCGGGGCCTGCCTGGGATTGGCAGCTGCAGGCCTGCTGGCAGATGGTCTCCTAAGTGGGCCACCCCAGGGTCAGCTTTATGGATTTGCGCCTTAACCCTTCCCTCTCCGGCAGCCCCTTAGCCATAGTACTTTCTGATTTGGGCCCGACTCATTCGAGTGGCTGGGTCTCTACAGAGCGGACTCGCCCTGGCCCTCGCGTCCCCACTGGGCACTCCCTAGCTCACCCCAAAGACACAAATGTTTCCTTGCATGTGTGCAGAGCCAGCCCCTGGGTCCCCACGGCATGGCGAGGACACCCTTTCATATGCGTCACTTTTATTAGTGCTTAGCTTTATAAGCACCGATGTACTAAAAATTATCACTGCACAGGATAACCATCATGAATATTTTAGGATTTATGATCCTGCACTCACTAAGTCTTACTTTCATTCATTCTCTCTCTTTCTCTCTTTCTTTCTTTCTCTCTGTCTCCCTCTCTCTTCCTCACTCTTTCTCTGTGTCTTCACCAATATGAGATAATATTGGGTATAATGTTTTATTATAGGCTTTACGTGTGTGTGTGTGTGTGATCCTGGGGATTGAACCCAAGGGCATTCTACCTCTAAGCTACATCCCCAGCCCTATTTTATTTTTATTTTGAAACAGGGTCTTGCTAGGTTGACTAGAGCCTCACTACTTGCTGAGGCTGTCCTTGAACTTGTGATCCTCCTGTCTCAGCCTCCCAAGTACTGGGATTACAGGCATGCACCACCATGCCTGGCTGACTTAAAATAAAACAATTCTGAATATCTTCCCGTGTAAATAGCCATCCGCCTGGTCTTTCCTAATGCTTGCATAGTGTTGCATCTTTAGCGTGTGTAACAAGCAACGTATCCATCCTGGAATGTTAGACGGCACCGTGGGAAACAGAAGAAACAAAATCAGAGATATTCAGTGACTTCTCCAAGGTCTCACAGCTCAAATAACAGCCTGGACTTAAATTCTGATCTTGGGACTTGAAATCTAAGTTTGCGTTAGGGAAAAGGTGAGGGTATAGAAGCAGGCTTCCTGTAAACCAGTGTGGACAAGCTCACCCGGAGGGGCCCAGACAAGACTTACTATTTGGTCGCTTGGCTGGCTCAGTTCTGGGTTAGAATATCAAGCTGATCTTTATTTGCTGTGTGACTGGGGATGCCCTCCCTGAGCTCTATCTTGTCACCTATAAAACAAAGCTGCTAAGGTCTTACTTAGGCCTCTGGGAAGATGACATTAGATTAGAAATCGCCCAAGTCTGTGGCACATACTCCATGCTCCGCACGGAGGTGAACACTATCCTCTTGCTGTTAGAATGTTTGGTGTTATTAGTTACAAGAAAGTTAATAATAATAATAATATTATCTAGTATCTATTCATATTTTAAAATAATAGTACTTAATGCTATACAATATCTAATGAAATTAGGATTCTAATAGTAGTTTTAGCCCTAGTCCAGGGTCTATAAGACCTCAAGCATATCCCTTCTCCCCAGGACTCAGTTTACCTCTCTGTAGAAGGCAGGTGCAGAGCTTGATTGTTCGAGGCTGAGTCTATTAACCCCTGGTGGGCTGGTGGTCCCCTCCCCCACCAGCAGAGCCGCCTGGCCGCCCCTCCCCCAGCTCTGGGGCCTTTGACACTAATTGATATGGAGTTTCCCCTCTAATGCTGCCTCTGCCTGCAGGCCCTTGTTCTGAGGGCATCTGCTCAGTGAGAGGAGGAGGAGGCAGCCCCGGAGCGCCACCCGCCTGTCTGCCATCTGGTCCCCGTCCCTCCCTCCTCACACAGCCACCAAGAAAAATCTGTAATGAATCCGTGGCCCCCACCCAAGGGGCGGGGTGAGATCCGGCGCATGCTGGCGGAGTGCACACACACACACACACACACACACACACACACACGCTCACAGTTTGTCCACACAATTATTAGCAAAGCTTTTGTGCGGCCCTCGCAGCTGCCCGGAGGGCTCTGGAGCACCAGGCCAAAGGGCCTCTCATTATCCCAGCGAAGGGCGCACTTGGTGGCCCAGGACTGGCCGAGATGGGGAGGAGGGCACAGCAGGGAGAGAGACAGTCAGACTAGAGGGTCCCCTGCAGGAAGGGAGCTGACGGGAGATGCCACCGGATTCGCCGTCCCAGCCTCCAGGAGCTGCCTCTCAAAGCCCAGGCTGAGGAAGGATTCGTTGAAGTTGCGTTTTCGGTTTCGTCTCCTCTCCCTGCCCAGCTGCCCTCTATCGCTTTCTCTCCCTTGGCCATCGGGGCTACCTTCTGACGCCCCAAGTCAAGAGCAGGGCTCTGAGCGCTTCGGGTTCTAGTTTGGCTCAGCTCTCGTGGGCTGTGTGACTTTGGACCAACGACAGCACTCCTCTGAGCCACGCAGTTCTGGGTAAAATGAAGATCATAGTAATATCTACTTACAAGGTTGTTTGAATCAGATGGGATTGCTCATGTAAACAGCAAATGTTTACTGAGCGCCTGCTGTATACCAGGCACAGTGCATGAGTCAGAGAGATAAGACAGGTGTGTGTGTGTGTGTGTGTGTGCGTGTGTGTGTGTGTGTGTGTGTGTAGGGGGAGTGGTGAACAGACAGTAGACAAAGAAACTAAGAGAAATTGCCCGTGGGGCCCAAATCCCAGCAGCTTGGAGCTTCCCTTTCTATTCATAGCAGAACATTTTTTCCCCTTTTTTCAAAATTCCAGATCTGGTGTCTGCCACTGCCAAAACCATAGGCCTGATATTCTACGAGTGTTTCCCAGGGAGAGCATATTTTCTCTGTGTAGGAACAGGTTTCAAGCTCTGCGTGTGGCGCACAGTAGGTCCTCAGGCAGTATTTTCTGAGATGAATGGCTCAGAAACGCTCCGTATATAAAAAGTGCCACCCCTGACCTGGAGGCCAGAGGGGGGTTCGGTCACTTCAGCGGTTTTCTTTGTTCTTTCAGGGTTTAAAGCCAGATAGTTTTAACTCCCTAGATTGGCTACACTAAAAAGTGTGATAATATCACATTCTGATGAAGATGCAGGGAAACAGGTATACCCACACATTGCTGATAGGAGTAAAACCTGGCACACACAGCCTTTTGGGTGTATAGTATTTCAGCAGTTATCAAGGTTTTATTTTATTTTTTTATTTTTTATTTATTTTTTTTTTTGCGGTACTGGGGATTGAACTCAGGGGCATTCTACCTCCGAGCTATACCCCCAGCCCTATTTTTTATTCTTTATTTTGAAACAGGGTCTCACTAAGTTGTGGAGTGCCTCACTAGGTAGCTGAGGCTGGCCGCGAACCCGGATCCTCCGGTCTCAGCCTCCCAAATGCTGGGATTACAAGCGTGCGCCA
>PVLC010005675.1:0-34282 GCA_004027655.1 Graphiurus murinus
CTCTTTGACATCCTTGTTTCTCAGAGAGTAAATCAAAGGGTTCAGCATTGGAGTGACTAGGGAGTAACATAAGGAGGCCACTTTACTGAGTTCTGGAAATCTGTCAGGGGTGAGATACATGAAAAAGACAGCACCATACAGCACGCTCACGACTCCCAGGTGAGAGCTGCAAGTGGAGAAGGCTTTCTTACGTCCCTCCGTGGAGCGTATCTTCAGAACTGTGGACACGATATACATGTAAGAAATAATGATGACTATGATGGTAGGCAAGATAATGATGCCTGCCAGGGAAAAAGATACCATTCTGTGGATAAAGAGGTCAGAACAAGAGATTCTCTGAAGTGGGCGAGTATCACAGTAAAAGTGGTCAACGGCCCGAGAAGCACAGAAGGATAAAGTGAATGTCATGCAGGTCTGAAGAACTGAGCTGATGCAGCCACAGAAATAGGAGCCAGCCACCAACTGAGTGCAGAGACGGGTCGACATCTGGACAGAATAGAGGAGTGGGTTGCAGATGGCAATGAAACGGTCATAGGCCATGGCGGCCAGGAGGAACCCCTCAGTCACAATGAAGAGTGCAAAGAGAAAGGACTGGGCCATACAGCCTGCAAAAGAGATGGACTTGCTCTTGGACCAGAAGATAGTCATAGCCTTGGGGGCAATAACAGAGGAATAGAAGAGATCAACAAAGGAGAGGTTGCTTAGGAAGAAATACATTGGTGTGTTCAGCCGGGGGTCAGTCATAATAATGGCCATCATCCCAACATTCCCCAGAAGGATCATGGCATATACAAGTAAAAATATCAGGAAGAGAAGAATATGGAGCTCTGGGCTGACCTTAAAGCCCACGAGAATGAAGTCAGTCCCTCCCGTGTGGTTGCTTGTTCCTCTGTCACCCATGGGAGACACCTGGTGAGAGATGAAGCGAAATCAACAAACTCTTTGATCCTAGTGATATTAATCTTCTAAGTGTAGAAATAGAATATTTAAAGATTAAATACTTCACCTGAAATAGTTTTCATATCATGAGGAATATGAGTTTGGATTAGATATCATTAGGATTCTTAAATTGTAATTTTATCAAGTAGTGAAAGAAGTTCATTGGTTTTTGTTTCTGAATCACATGTTTTTATTGATTTTAGCAAGAAAGGAGCATAATTTTTGTTTCATTTTACTCACATCCTTAATTTCTATAATTATTTGTAGTTTTTTTTTTTTTTTTTTTGCGGTACTGGGGATTGAACTCAGAGGCATTCTACCTCCAAGCTATACCCCCAGCCCTATTTTTTATTCTTTATTTTGAAACTGGGTCTCACTAAGTTGCGGAGTGCCTCACTAGGTAGCTGAGGCTGGCCGCGAACCCGGATCCTCCGGTCTCAGCCTCCCGAATGCTGGGATTACAAGCGTGCGCCACCACGCCCGGCTTATTTGTAGTTAATAATTATATCTGAGACCATTTTTATATGTCCTACCATGATTTGTAGCCATTATATTATTATAACTAAGTAGTATTTGAATCATTACATGACAGAGGTAAATATTTAAAAGTATTTTTACCTTGTTTTACTTTGATGTACTTAGTTTCCATTGTTGGTGCAGCAATCTTTGAAAACAGAAGACACAGGGTTTATTGGCATGTTAAAATTAATAACATAAAACAAACTTTAAGCCTTGAAAAATAAAATTCTGTGAAGCTATTTTCAAATATATATTCATTTTCTTTGTTGCCTTATTATGAATATTTAATTTCCATTGGTAATTGGCTAATTAAATGATGTCATAACTGTTAGGTCAGAGGGTACATGGAGCCTAGTAGGTGGCACAAGTAACCTCAGGTGGTAAAAGATAAAGATGCAGCTGCCGCATAACAAGTTGAAATGGGGCAGTTTGACCCAACCTCAGGAGCAGTTGCAGGAGCAGAAAAATAGTCACAAAGGGGAACATACCAACCCTGACCACAAGTGTCAGCTTTGGCCACCCATAACTAACTGGGCCCGGATATTCCTGAAACCAGATTCTACTCCATCCCCTGCTTTCCCTGCTATAAAAATTTTCTCCCAGACCCCTAACACTGCTGCTCTCCTGCATGAGACAGGTTGGCAGCTTCCCTTTAATAAACCTCTCTGATTCGACTGGCCTCCGGAGTCTTTTGTTTCTTAGGTCACACTGATCACTTTACATCTGGTGCCAAAAATCCAGGAGGGTCTCGTGTTCCTGGACCACCTGGTTCTCGGACCAGCCCTCCACTAGGAGCACACTCTGAGACCCCTGATAGCTGCCGCTTCTCATGGCTGCTCCAGTCTTTGGCACTCGCCGGTACTTGGCCCCCACCTCTACCACTTTTCTGCAGCTAGGATCTTTTGCCTCCCTTCTCTCTCCTCTTCAGACCACCACCAATGGTGGGTAAGTCCTCTCCTTGAGGAGATTCTCTGTACATTTGCTCTAAGCCATACCAATATGCCAGGGGTCTCCCCTCACCCTGGGTTGGGTGCCCCTCACTCAACCAAGGATCTTTGGACTGGGTGACCTGGGCATTCTCAGGAGCCTCCTTCTCTTTCATGGGATGGCCCTCAAGAAACAGGG
Organism: Graphiurus murinus; assembly: GCA_004027655.1. NCBI lineage: Eukaryota > Metazoa > Chordata > Mammalia > Rodentia > Gliridae > Graphiurus > Graphiurus murinus. The sequence continues at coordinate 2,584 of PVLC010005675.1, forward strand.
GCCTCCTTTCATCTGGGTTCTTGCCTGCCCCATTGGTCCTCTTCTGGCCTCTCACTCTCATTTTGCTCTTTCTTGTCCTCCTCTTTCTCTCCCTTCCATTCCATTTTACCACGAGCACTTCCTTTAGTATAACACAGTCTTTCCTCAATACAAACTCGATAACCAGTCTCAATAGCCTAAAAATGACACCCTAAATTTTCAAATTCTGACAGACCTTGATAACTTCTGCCACCATATCAGCAAGTGGCCCAAAGTCCCATATGTTCAGGATCTCTTTGCTCTGTGGTCTCAATCTTCTCTCTGCACCTCCTGCTCCCCCCAGCAGTTTCTCCTGGCTAAAGGGCACACCCCCCAGACAAAAAGGAGCAAGACTGGGCATTGGTCTAATAATATTTTCCCAATAGGGGCTGTGGCTGTCCCAGGGGCTGAACCTGGCTGGACATACCAAATTAACCCAAAAGAAGAGACCAAATCCCCCAGGTGAACTGCTAGGAACTGCATGATAGCTTACCTCATTGCTGATCATAAGGCAGCAGCCCACAAAGTAATTAATCTTGACAAACTGAAAAAAAAAATTACCCAACATCCCTCATAAAACCTAGCCAAATGTCATGCCTGCCATAGAGAGGCTCTGGTATAAGTCACCAAACTTAACCCTTCTCCGAATACAGGCCACTTCCTCATAAACTTTTGCTTTATTACCCAGTTGGCCACAAATATTAAAAAACAAAACAAAACAAAAACCACCACCGACAACAACAACAAAAACACAAAAAACTCAAGAGGCTTAAAAATGCTCCCCCTACCCAAAAGGACCTTATTAATAAAAATAGGAATATGGCCACCCACACTAATTAAATTTCCAGTTTTTGGCAGCTGTCCTGTGGCCCTCTATGGCTGAAAAATGGAGCCATCAGCACATACTACCCGGGGCCTGATTAAAGTGTGGTAAAACTGGACATTGGGCACAAACCTGCCTATTGTCAAAACCTTCACCGGGTCCTTGTCCTGTATGTGGGCCACAGGGGCACTAAAAGGTTGACTGTTCCTGTCACATCAGGTCAGGCCAGTCCCCCGAGTCCCTTCCCAAGCAGACCTCTCCAACTTGCTCAATTTCGTGTGTAACTGACTGTGTTCTTGGGTCTCTCAAAAACCTCTCCCTATGCCCATGTCATCCCTAATATTCATATCTCTCAAACATGGCCAGGGTATTAACAATGCTATTCTCCCCGTTCACCCAGTAGTTCCCAACTCTTATACTCTCCTCTCTACCATTCCCTTGGATACTACTCACTTCACAGTCTTAGAACTCAAAGATTTTTGTTTGTTTGTTTTTTAGCCATTCCATTACATCCTAATTCCTATAATCACTTTCCTTTTATCTGGAAGGACCCTGACACAGAAACTGTTCCATTTTGACTTGTTATGGTACAGCTACATCTTTATCTTTTACCACCTAAGGTTACTTGCGCCTCCTACTAAGCTCCATATAACCTCTGACCTAATCATTTATCCTTTTTTTTAGGAGATAAGAGAGATAAACATCTGAGTTCTTACATGGCAAAGATGCATAAATAAGTTAAATAAGTTAAAGCGATCTCATTCTGTAGTCAGGGCAAGTAAACTTAAGGTACAAATCTAAAGAAAGTTCTTTTTCTGCATTCTGGTATGTTTTATACATCTTAATATGAGCAAAATAGGATAACCATTGATATTTAAGAACCACAGCAAAACCTTGTGTCATCCAGGTTCCATGATGATCTGCCAGAAAAGCCGTTGGCCTTCATTACTTTCACTCCTCTGAGCCTTTTCTACAGAACATTTCAGCATTGAGGTTTTGCTCTTCTCTGATGGATTCCACTGAGAGAGGAGTAATAATAAAGTCAATTATCTTCAGGCTCTTGGGCTGTTGTCCATGAGGATGTAAAAATCTCAGACATAAACAAAGAGTCTAATAATAGTCACTATACACGGAATTTTTTTTGTCTCTGGTTGCATATCTTCTTGAGAAGTCTCTCTGGACTTCATTGAAAAAGAAGGCAATTTCTTGTTATTGCAACACCAGGCATTTGATAGGCATAGAGAAATAGATTAAAGAATTTGTATTATATGAGAAAACTTTTAGATAAATGAACACTTTAAATTTTGTAGCAAGCTGCATTTGCTATAAGTTTGAAAAGCCAAATGTTCTCTCCAAACTAGTTACATTATATTTCTTGATTACAGACACTATTTTATGATATGGAAAATGTCTTCTACATTACAAACTTAAAATCAGATGATGTTGTACTAATTCCATGCTTTCATATAATTAAATAACTAAACAGTTGCAATTTTAATGGGCGATATAATAGCATTCAATATAATTCTTTAAAAAAGTCTCAGTAAAATATTTGCAAAATCAGAACCTATTTAAAAATTCCTTAGTGAATACTGACTGAAAAACTACATTAAAACCAGAGAGATAATACTATTTTAATGAGTATAATATTCTAAAGGTGTCACTTCCCCCTAGATACTTCTGCAAGTTAATTGCAATACCATTTTAGAAAATCATTTTTAATAATTTTATTGGTGCACTGTAATTATATATCATGGTGAGGTTCAAAGGGATACAAAAATACATACACAGAGCACTTGTGTGTTTCTCTCTGGATCTACTATGCTTCCTTGCTCCTCTTACATGTTGGTGAGATTTGTAGTACTACTTCCATATGTGGACACACCATTATTTGATCTGTTTTCTTCATCAGTTCTCATTTTTCCTCTCCCCCTCTCCATCCACTGATCCCTCCCACTATTTTACTGGTCCCTCTTCTCATTTTCATGAAATCCCTTTCCTTTCTTATTTTCTCTCTAGGTTTCACATATGAGAGAAAATATGAGACCCTTGGTTTTTCTGAGACTGGCTGATAGGACTTAGCACAATATTGTCTAGTTCCATCCATTTTCCTACAAATGACATAATTTTGTTCTTGTTTATTGCTGTGTAGAATTCCATTATGTGTATATCCCTTAATTTTGTAATCCATTAATTTGTTGATAGGCACTTAGGTTGGTTTCATAATTTGTCTATTGTGAATTCTGTCACTATAAGCACGGTTATGCATGTATCACTATAGTGTTCTCTCTCTCTTTTTTTTTTTTTTTTTTGATACTGGGGATTGAACCCAGGTACATTCTACCTCCAAGTTACAATCCAGTCCTATTTTTATTTTTAATTTGAAATAAGGTCTCACTAGGTTGATGAGAGTCTCACTATTTGCTGAGGCTGTCCTTGAACCTATAGTCCTCCTGTCTCAGTCTTCCAAGTACTGGGATTACAGGCATGCATCACCAAGCCCAGCTACTATAATGTTATGACTTTAATTATTTTGGAAAGATACTATCGCCTCCCACGCTCGACCCCTGCCCGCGGGGCCCAAAGAGAGAGAGGAGACAAAATGGTTGCTGGTTCAAGCTTCTTTATTGTTCTCTTTTCCTTCCCTCTTGTACTTACTCTCTCTTGTACACACTCACACACATGCTCTCTCACACACATACACACTCTCTTACTTTCCTATGCTCTCTCGCTCCCCGCTGGAGGGCTCTGCTATCAAGCCATGCAGTAGGAGGTGGGGCCAGAGGGGGAGCAACTTGGGGCCAATCATAGAGGTGATCACGAGGTTACTGCATGCCCTTCTCTATTTCTCTTATGCATGCACTATCTGTCCACGAGCTCTGACGTACTGGTGCATGCACGCCGACGTGGTACAACCCTCCTCCAGGAAGATTATCACCTGTCAGTCATCCAACAGTCAGCCGCCTCTGGCACCTTGCCAGGCGCCATCTTGGGCCAGGCCTCTCCGGGGCTCACTGGGCTGAGACCCCCAACAGATACTGAGAGGCAATGTAGCTGGGTCATATGGTGGTACCATTCCTAGTTTTTGGAGGAACTGCATATTGATCTCCATAGTGGTTATGCTAATTTGCAATCTCACCAATAATGAATAAGAGTTTCTCTTCCCTGAAGAGACTTATTTAAAGAAGCAGGGGTACAGTTTAAGAGAAGGCCATGATAAAGGGTTATATTCCAGAGGAAGGTTCAGGAACAGTTCATTTCCAAAATGGAAAAAGGCTATTGGTTGTATTTTTGATGATTGCCATTCTAACTAGGGTTAAATGGATTCTTAGTGTAATTTTGATTTGTGTTTCCCTGATTGCTAATGATGTTGAACATTTTTAAAATAAATTTATTGATCATTTAGAAATGTCTTTTGAATTCAAGTGACCATTTTTGGAATTTTTTTAGAATTCAATTTTTATTCAATAGTTGAAAAATAAGTAATCATCATCATTTGAAAAATAGCTCTGGCCTGTCATCTTTATCCTGAAGAACTCTCTAATATTATTTTTTAAATTAAAATGATTTACTGAAATTGAATTTCTCTGGAACATCTTCAGAGCTTGTCTGGATTTGGTATGAAAGAACTGCTGGCCATTTGGAAATATCCTCTTCTTTTTTTCTTTTTTAGAGATTTGGAGAAGAATTGGTATTAGTTATTTAAGTGTCTGGTATAAATCATAAGTGAAACTATCCGGTTCTGGACTTGTGTGTGGGTGGGGGGGTTGTTACTGATATAATTTCCTTACTCATTTTTTATCTGTTTTAAAATTTTGTTTCCTCATGATTCATTCTTGATAGGTTTTACGTGTCTAGGAACTTACCCATTTCTTTTAGATTTTCTAATTTGTTGGTGTATAATTTCCATAGTAGTCTCTTAAGATTCTTTGTATTTCTGTGGTATCAATCACAATATGTTTAAGATCTTCTTTTCAGATTTAAGTGTTTATTGCTGTAAACCTCTCTCTTTGAACATATTTTTCTCCTTCCTGCAAGTTTGGCATGTCATATATATGTTTTCATTTATCTGAAGATGTTTTTAAATTTCCCTTTTAATTTTTTCTTTGAACCACTGATTGTTTAGGGTCATACTGTCTAATTTCCATATATTTATGAATTTTCCAAAGTTCCTCTTATTAATGATTTCTACTTTCATACCATTTTGGTCAGAAAGGTTTTAATCTTGTTAAATTTGTTTAAGACTCATTTTGTGAACTAACATATGTTTTATTTTGGATAGTGTTTCATGTGTGCTTGAGAAGAATGTTTATCCTAGATGGGATAGTCCCTGTGTACCTGTTAGGTCCTTTTGGTCTAAAATGTAGTTTAAACCTGATATTTCCTTATTGATTTTCTACCTTGATGATCTCTCCATTGCTGAACATGAGGTACTTCTATTGCCTTCTATTATTGTATAACAGGTTTTCTCTCCATTAAGATATATTAATACCATATATATGCATATATATATTTAGATCGTACAAAGTTAGATGTAAATATATTTGCAAATGCTGCATCCTTTTGCTGAGTTGATCATTTTATCATTATATAATGACCTTCTTTGTCTCATATTACAATTTTATTTTTAAAATATTATTTCATGGGATATAAATATAAATGATTCGGCTCTCTTTTGTTTCCATTTGCATGGAATATCTTTTTCCATCCCTTCACTTTCAATCTATGTGTATCTTTAAAGGAGTGATCACTATAGGCAGCATATAGTTGAGTTTTGTTCCTTTTTATATATTTTTAATATATTCATCCATCTTATGAATTTTGATTGGAGAATTTTAATATATGTTTTATATATGTTATATATATGAATACATTTAATATATGTATATAGTATATATATAATACATATATTAAATGTATTAAATGTATAATATGTATATATATATATACCTGGTGCAGTGGTACATACCTGTAATCCCAGACTTGGGAAGTTGAGATAGGATTGCAGGTTCAAAGCCAATGCACGGTAACTTAGTGAGACACTGTTTCAAAAATAAAAGAATAATTTATCAATGCCAACCACTATGTCAAGTATGGGAAAGTGTGGAGGGAGAGGAAGTGGGTGGAGGACCAGGGGAGGGCTCGCTGAGTTCTGTGTGCACATATGCCTCTATCACCCTGAATTTTGTCAAGATGTATGATTACAATGCACCAATAAAAAAATAACACAATGGGAGGGGTGGCACAGGCCTGTAATCCCAGCATTTGGGAGGCTGAAACAGGAAGATTGTAGGTTTGAGGCTAGCTTGAGAAACTTAGTGAGGCCCTCAGAGACTTAGTGAGACCCTGTTTCAAAATTAAAAATAAATAGAGCTGGAAGTATAGCTCAGAGGTAGAATGCCCCTGGGTTCAATCTCCAGGGCTGGGGTATAGTTCAAAGTGGGTTTAAAGTGGGTTCAATACCCAGTACCATACATCCACAATAGGTTTATACACACACATACATACATACACACACACACACACACACACACACACACACACACATACAACTTTAAGTATGGTTTATCCCAGTTTATCCATGAATTCAATATTATAAAAAGTCATTATAATATACCATATTAGCCATGCATGGTGGCATGCATCTGCAATCCCAGTACATGAGAGGCTGAAACAGAAGGATCACAGCTTTGTAGGCAGCCTTAGCAACCTAGTGAGACCCTTCGCAAGTTAGATCTTATTTCAAAATAAAAAATAAAATAGGGCTGGGGGTATAACTCAAAGGTAGAATGCCCTTGGGTTCCATCCCCAGCACCATATGCAAAAACAAATTAATAATCTGCCATATTAATAATCTAAATAAAAGTTGCTTGATCATTTTCAATAGATGCAAAAAAGGTCTTCAAGATGTAGCATTCTGTGTTGATGAAAACATAAAACAAACTCAGCAAAAATAGTTTCAAAGAAATTATCAGTTATCATACTTAATGGTAAAAGACTGAATGCTTTCCTCCTTAATGGTAAGAACCAGACAAGCATGTTCAACCTCATCACTTCTGTTCCACATTGTACTGGAAGTCCTAGCCAGATGAGTAAGACAATAAAAATAAAGTTATAGATGCACAAAGAAAGAAATGAAACAGTTCATGTTGGTAAAACACAGACACATAAAATAAAAAATACATTTGTATCTGTCATACATTGTGTTAATTTTAGTTTAAAAGTTAATTTTACCTCCAAATGTTATAACTCAGTTTATTTAAAATTCTATCCTTTATCTATTGAATTTTTGTACAACTGTGTTAAAAGTTTATTAGCTAGATCTTGTGTCTGCTCAAGACATTTTTCAGCTTCATTGATCCCTGTGTTCATCTTTCTCAGTATTATGTGTCACTTTAGAGTAACCACTAAAGTCAGGCAATATGATTTCTCTAGTTTTATTCTTTTATTTTTCATTAATATTCATGATTTTAGAAGAAATGCTGGTTCATTTGATCTTTCAAAGCTATTATATTTTTCTTTAAAAATTATTATTGTGTGTTTTAACTGACAAAAATATCTTTATGACATATACACAATGTTTTGAAATATGTATACAACGTGAATGGCTAAAGTTACTTAACACATCCATTACCTCACCTACTTATCTTTTGTTGTGAGAATGTTTACAATCTACTGCCTTCACAATCATCAAATATGCAAAATATTGTTATTAATGATACTCTATGTTGCACAACAGATCTCTTGAACTTTTTCTTCCTAACTGATATTTCATATTCTTTGGTCAACATTTGCTCAGTCTTTCCTCTAGGCCCTATTAATTTTCAATTTGTTTTGGCTATTCTAATTACTTTGTTCTTATATATCAATCTTGCAAAAAGCTTGTCTGTATTTTTGAAATGTCATACTGGGATTTTGATTGGAGTAGTGTTTAATCTATAGATCATTTGGGGGAAATTTACATCTTTACTATTATAAATTTTCTAATGCCTTGAACACAGCATGTCTCTCTATTCATGTGGGCTTATTTTTTCATCATTGTTTTGTAGCTTTGAGCATGCAGATAATACATATATATTGTTAGCTTTATAGGTAAGTATGTTATTTTTAGAAAATAATTAAGTTGTTGCTTCCAAGAATCAGTTGCTAGTAGGAAGAAATGTGACTGATTTTTGTGTGTTGGGTTGTATTCTGTAAGATTGTTAAACTCATTTATTCCTTCTAGAAGACTAGAATATTCCTTTGGATCTTTCTACATAGGTAGGTAACAATGTCATTTACCAATGAGAATGGTTTTATTTCTTTCTTTCAATATGTATCTATCACCACTGAAACATTAAAGGGAATTTCTCAGAATAAAGAAAATTGATACAACACAGAACTAGGATACACACAAAGGGATGAAAGGAAATGAAGATGGCTAATATATAATAAATATATAAAGTACTATTTTGATTATTTAAAATTTTTCTTTGAATGTGTACACCTCAAGTTTTTAAATATTTTCCTTGGTGCAGTATAGTCTCACATCATAATGTAGTTCATCGTGATGGTGACACACATGCACACCACACTTGCTGGGCTTCCCCCAGCTCTATCCCCACTCCTCCTTCCCGATGCAGGATATTGAGATTGGCATTGGTATTCTCACATATGCACATAACATTAGTGGAAGTGTTTCCTTCATTGATCATCCTTCAACCCCTTTCCCTAGACCACCTCCCTGGCTCCACTCCCTGGGTGGTGATAGTGGGCATCCTTGTCTTGTTCCTGATTTTAAAGGGAATTCCTGCAGATTTTCTCCATTCAGTATGATGTTGGCTTTGGGTTTATTGTTAATTATGTTGAGGTAAGTTTCTTCCATTCTGATTTTCTGCTGTGGTTTTAACGTGAACAGGTGTTGGATTTTGTCAAGTACTTTTTTACCATCTATTGAGATGATCATGTGATTTTTGTTTTTAGTTCTATTTATGTGGTGAACAACATGTATTGATTTCTGTATGTTGAACCAGCTTTGTATCCCTGGGATGAAATCAACTTGGTCATGGGGTGCACACCAAGTTTTAACATTGTAGTATGGATTCTAAATGTCTGAGGACAAAAACGTATTGAAACAACAGCAAAATCTGGAATGTATATTATTTTTATATCACATCACTTATCTAGTAGATTATTATTTGATTACCATTTAACCAGGATTATTAAGCATAAAGGAAATTATGGAATCTTGTGTGGTTAGGCCCAGGATAGCCAAGCTGATGAAAAAAGAGAAACATCTTGAAAGGGACTAGATAGAAATGTCAAATTGCATATTAGAGAACAACAGATTTAATAACTGCAGATTTCTCATCAGAAAGTACAGAGGGCAGAAGATCATGGAACAACATTTTTAAAGTGGGTAGGGAGAAGACCAAGCAAAAATACTATATCCAGGAAAATATACTTTAGGGCTGAAGGCAAAGTAAGAAATTTTTATGATAAAGAAAAACTAAGAAAATGCATTATGCCAAATTTGTACCGTAAGAAATGCTAATGGAATTTATTATTTTGCAAAAAGAAAATTTTATCAGAAAAAATTAGGATCCATAAGAACATTTTAAAAAGCATCAAAATTTGCAAAACTCTGAATAAATACAAAAATTGTCTCAAATTTTTATTTATTTATTTTATTTTATTGGTGTATTATAATCATACATCATGATGAAGTTCATGGTGATAGAGGCATACATGCACACAACACTCGTTAAACCCTCTCCCTGGTCCTACCACACGTCCTCTCCCTCCCTCCCTCCCCAGCAGGACACTGTGGTCAGCACTGATAAATTTGTGTATGTACATCATGTCCATTGAACTGTTTCCGTCTTCAAGTCTTATTCCCTCTCCCACCTCCCTCAGTTAGTACCTTCCCTCATTCCGCTAAGGTTTCTTTTGCTTTGCCTGGAGTCCCTCCTGTGCCCCAGTTTCTCCCTAGCCTCCATATATGAGGAGAAACATGAAATCTTTCATTTTGTGCCTGACTAATCTCACTTAGCATAATATTCTCCAGTTCTATTCATTTCCCTGCAAATGACATAATTTTGTTCTTCTTTATGGTAAGTAGAATTCTATTGTCTGGTGTATAACCCATGATTTTGTAATCCATTCATCTGTTGATGGACACCTAGGCTGGTTCCATAATTTGGCAGTTACGACTTGTGATGCTATAAAGAGATATGCATGCATTAGTATGCTAGTCTGCTTTCAATTCTTTTGGGTAGATACCCAGGAGTGGTATGGTTTGAGCATATGGCAGGTTCATTCTCATTCTTCTGAGGAACCACCATGCTGGTTTCCAAAGTGATTGCACTCATTTTCAATTTTTGAAATGCTTATGACTGTCTAATGACAAAACTTTAATAAAGCTGCATTTTGGAATTTATAATGTATATAGATATTCACATAATAACTGTAGCTTAAAGACAGCAATGTGTTCAATGTACTTACAAGATTGTAAGATTTCTATAGTTAATATGAAATTATACACTATTAACTCAAATACTCTGTGAAAACTTAAAATATATATTTAACCCTACAGCAACCATTTAAAGAATAAAACAAATTAGTATAGCAAAAAGCCAATAGATTTATTAAAACAGAGTTCTAAAACTTCATAAGAGTATTGGATATTTTCTTTTTTATACTTTTATTGGTGCATTTTAGTCTCACATCATAATGCAGTTCACAGTGATGGTGACATCCGTGCACACGGCAGCTGGTGGGCTGTCCCCTGGCTCCCTCCCTACTCCCCCCTGTCCCCATACAGGATATTGAGATTGACATTGGTATTCTCACATATGTATACAAGGTCAGTGGAAGTATTTCCTTCACTGATCCTCCCTCTCCCCCTCCCCTTCTCCTAGACCACCTCCCTGGCTCCATTGGAGTTTCTCCTACATTATCTGAAGTCCTTCTGGTATCCCAGTTACTCCCATGCTTTCACATATGGGAGAAAACATATGACCCTTCACTTTCTGTGACTGGATAATCTCACCATAATGTACTCTAGGTCCATCCACTTTCTTGCAAATGACACAATTTTGTTCTTTATTGCTGAGTAGAATTCCATTGTGTGTATATCCCCAAATTTTATGATCCATTCATCTGTTGATGGACACCTGGGTTGGTTCCATAATTTGACTATTGGGAATTGTACTGCTATATACATGGATATGCATTTATTACTATAATATTCTGATTTCAGTCCCTTTGGAAAGATACTCAGGAGTAATATAGCTGGATCATATGGTGGATCCATTCCCAATTTTCTGAGAAATCTCCACACTGACTTCCATAAAGGCTGCACTAATTTGCAATTCCACCAATAGCGTAGAAGAGTTTCTATTTCCTCACATCCTCTCCAGCACTTATTGTTTGACTTCCTGATTCAAATAGATATAACATGGTTGTTTGCATTTTTATGCATAGTAAATGCAAAATTCTTAGGATGGCAGCCCTATGAGGTATATGGTATATTATTTATTTTTCTATTATAGTGGAAAATTTTTAAATCACTTGTCAAAGGAAATGAAAAATTTTGTATAGCATGATGTCAACAAATGAATGAGTAAATTAAAAAAAAAAACGAGAAGCAGTAGATCTATAATTAGCTAAGCTAATTTTTATAGTTTTATTCAATTACACAGAAACTTCCTGTTCTCATGCCATGTTTTGGGCTATTAGGACTCAGTATTCATTTATAATGGAATGTTTGGTAACCGACTGTCTTCTCATTGGATATCCTTATGGAACAATGTTGTGTTATTACAAGATATTTTTTAAGTGTTCCAACATGCCAACTGCATGGGACAAATTATACTTACTCTTTTATAGGTAGAGAGTCAAGACAACAAAAATGTAAAAATTCTATAAAGCCACAGAACATGATTGTGGAAAGCCTTGCAAATTTTTATATATGATTTTTTCTTCCCTCAAATGCTATTTGCAGAGTCCTGTGTTCTATAGTAGTGACAAGAAAACTATATTCTATGCATTTATCATTTCCCATTTCTATGTCTGCTTTTGTACTACAATTTCAGAGCTCAGATTGTATGACTATTCTCCTTGAATATGCCCCCTGGAGTGTTTTGGTTCTAGCATCCAGTGGGCAAATCCCACTGCAATTTTCACTCCTAAAGAAACTCACAGGTTTCTGGAATTTTTTAATATCTTCTTCTCATACCTTGAAATCAGAGATAGTGGTATGACTGTCTGCTCTTTGAAGCTTCTTGGTTATTTCTTCAATTTATTTTAATTTCAATGCTTCCATTGACCATTACTTATTCTGTGCATTAATCTTTCTGTAATACCAGTATAATTATTTACAGTAAAGGTAGGAAATGAGTCACTAAAGGTAAGGATTGTAACCTATCAAAATTAAAATTTCAACTTTGAAAATCAAAGAAGAATCAAGTGTTGCTCATCTGTTTGTTTTATTGTTTTGTCCTGTAAGTTAGTTCTTTGTCCTCCAGAGAACCCTTTTATCTTTCCAAAGGTCTGATAAGTTTATCAATTAACATTTTTCTTTTGTTTTTATTTCTTCATCTTGCATTAGGACACAAAACATCTTACTGATGAAAGAGAACTTAAACCCCCAGTGAGTATTTTGTGGAGGGATGCCTACCACTTTGGTTTCCCTTCCCAGGAGGAAATTTCTCCTAGGACTCTTCCCAGGTAATTTTGTTACTTTAATAAATGACAAAGTACAGTAAACTAAAACTTAATAAGAGATAAGCTGCATTTTTTGCTAGTATTTGTTCATGTTAGCAAATTTGAGTCATGATCTGAACAGTGAGGAAATGTAATCTGTTGCAGAAAAACTTCTTATTAAACTAAGGTTTGTTTCTTTTCTTTTTTTATGAATGTACTCAATTTCACACATATTACAGTGTTTACTGAGAAACAGTCTTCATTCTTGAGAATATCTCATATTTAATTTGCTTATTCTTTACAGCCATTTTTTCTAGATAGCTTTATATTTCATGCTTTTTTAAGTATTTCTGTTGAGACCAGCAACTTGCTATTGTGAAATACAACTTTAAGAAAAACATGCAGTTTTGTAGTTAATAAGCCCTGTCAGAGGTTATTTTGGCCATTCTGCCATCTAACATCAATTCATCAATATTTCTGTTAGCCTTTAACTGTTTTCAAGAAAGTAGACTATTGTATTTAGAGCAAAGGTCCCTTCTGTCTTAAAAATATGTTAAAATTAGTGAAACCACAGAAGTAGCAATAAAAATGAGTCATTTTATAATTATCAACTTATAATTTAATTTATTTATTACAATAATGTTATATAAGCACATATACAACTCTAAGTTTATATAATTACAAAAGTATGTACTTGAATTTTTTGTCAAATTTCCCTTCCATTTTATAGTAGATTATTGGACAGTAACTAGTATATTCCTCAATCTCCTAAATCTAAACAAGTCGCTTAAATATATTTTTTATTGGTGCATTATAGTCATACATCATGATGAAGTTTAGAGTGACAGAGACATACACACACAGCACTCAGTGAGCCTCCCCCTAATTTCCACTCAATTCCCTCACCCTTCCCATGCAAAATATTGAGATTGGCATTGATAATTTTGTGTATGTTTTTAATGTCTTAGTTTCCTCACTTATAAAATTAGGATAAAAATTTCTCCCATTGTCTATCTCTGTACTGCATTATAAGAAAATTTTATAGTCAAAATAGCAAGAGTGCAAATAAATATAATTAAAGCTTGTTTAAATACTTATTTCTTCCTTTTATGTTTTTCATTTGTAGTAACTTTAAACTGCTCTGTGTAACTTCTATTTTCCATAGGTACACATCTTTACATTTGTAATTAGGTTTCTAAAAAGAGGGAAATAGCTTTCAAGATTTAAAAATTCTCCACTTTCATTCCTATGTTCATAAGATTGAAAGAAGAGAAGAAAGGAAGGCAGAAATAAAAAAAAGGAGACTAAAAGTCTGATTTTATTGTGTTTAGGAAATACAAGTGAAGGCCATCACAGTTTTTATCAGGTGAATTATGCCACTAAGAATGTATGTCATCATAAAGAGGACAAAAATAATCGAAGAGAGAATGATAGGAGGTATTTTGTAAAAGGCTGAAACTTTTGCTAGGATCTGAAGGCTTCCTTCTAATTTAAGAAAGATTTAATGTTATTAGTATTTTTGCATAATAATTATTTATGTTATAATACTAAAATAACCATTAAAGTAAAATGAGACTATCAATTGAACTCAAATTCCATTCTAATATTCTAAAATATATAGTATACCATCATTACATTATATCTTCTGATGTGGATTCCAAAGCCTATGAGAAAAATCTTCTACTAAGGGAGGCAATTCTTAATGGCTGTAAGCTGATGACAAAATGAAGGAAAAACAAAACAAAACAAAACAAAACAAAAACTCAAATCCAAAGCAAATTTCTCGTTTCCAGACATTTTCATGGAAATCACTGTTTCCTCAAAGCATACAGAGAGGATCAATCTGCATTATTTAATGAATCTGTTCAAAAAGGTTTACCAATCAGATTGAACTCTTTGCTAAGAATACTTATTAAAAATAGTGACCTCATGCTTTGTGTTCACTAATGTTTTATAAAACATTGGGAATATGTTTTATAATACAATTCCTTCCATGCTGCTTCACCAGTTGTCACTCATTTCTTTTGCTTTATCATTCCTCCAGTTCTACCTGTATCTCAGCTATGAAGAGTGAATTGAACAGGAGTTACTCAGAGGTGACTGAGTTCATTCTGTTGGGATTTAGGACCCCTCCAAAGCTGCAGGTCCTTTTATTCTTAGTGTTCTTGATAATCTACATGGTCATTCTCATGGGGAATGTCAGCATGATAATTGTCATTAAGATGGACTCTAGACTCCATACACCTATGTATTTCTTCCTCAGAAACTTGTCCTGTTTAGATGTCTGCTATTCCACAGTCATTGCTCCCAAAACTTTGGCTAACTTCTTGACAAATGAAAAGAAAATTTCATACAACAGCTGTGCAGCCCAATTTTTCTTCTTTGCCTTGTTTGTCACGACAGAAGGTTTTCTTCTGGCTGTAATGGCATTTGATCGCTTCTCAGCCATTTGCTCCCCTCTCCTTTACCCTGTGAACATGTCTCAGAAAATCTGTGTTCAGTTAGTGTCTGGATCCTACATCTGCGGATGCATCAACTCCATGGTACAAACAGGTTTCACCTTCAGTTTGCGTTTCTGTCAAGAAAACAGACTGGACCACTTCTTCTGCGATGTGCCGGCCCTGATCAAGATCTCCTGTGCGGACACCTTTGTGAACCAGGTCGTGCTGTTTATTCTCTCTGCTCTCATCATTGTCACCACCACAACTGTCATCCTGGTGTCCTACGCGTATATCCTCTCCACTGTCCTGAAGATCCCCTCCACCAGCGGCAGGAGTAAGACCTTCTCCACCTGTGGCTCCCATATAGCAGTGGTGAGTTTATTCTACGGAACTGTATTCTTCATGTACGCCCAACCTGGGGCTATCGCCTCACCAGAGAAAAGCAAGATTATAGCTGTATTCTACACACTTATAATACCAATGCTAAACCCTCTAATATACAGTCTGAGAAATAAAGATGTGAAAGATGCTATGAAAAGAATATTATGTGGAAAATGGTCCTCTCAATGATATTTTTGAAACCATTATATAGTAGGCAAAGTTTGTTTTCTTTTTTAAAAATTGTTTTTTATACTTTTATTGGTGCATTTGAAACCATTATATAGTAGGCAAAGTTTGTTTTCTTTTTTAAAAATTGTTTTTTATACTTTTATTGGTGCATCATTATGTAGGTCACAGTGATAGTGACATACATGCACACAGCACTTGGTGGACTTTCCCCCGGCTCACTCTCCCCTTCCCCTTTCCCATACAGGATATCGAGATTGGCATTGGTATTCTCACATATATACATTATGTCAATGAAAATTATTCCTTCATTGATCCTCCCTCTCCCCCTCCCCTTCTCCTAGACCACCTCCCTGACTCCACTGGAGTTTCTCCTACATTATCTGAAGTCCTTCTGGTATCCCAGTTGCTCCCATGCTTCCACATATGGGAGAAAACATATGACCCTTCACTTTCTGTGACTGGATAATCTCACTTACCATAATGTACTTTAGGTCCACCCACTTTCCTGCAAATGACTCAACTTTGTTCTTTATTGCTGAGTAGAATTCCATTGTGTGTATATCCCATAATTTTATGGTCCATTCATCTGTTGATGGATACCTGGGTTGATTTCATAATTTGACTAATGTGAATTGTGCTGCTGTAAACATGGATAAGCATATATTACTATAATATTCTGATTTCAGTCCCTTTGGAAAG
Organism: Graphiurus murinus; assembly: GCA_004027655.1. Lineage (NCBI taxonomy): Eukaryota > Metazoa > Chordata > Mammalia > Rodentia > Gliridae > Graphiurus > Graphiurus murinus. The sequence goes on from PVLC010005675.1 coordinate 18,820, forward strand.
ATACCCAGGAGTAATATAGCTGGATCATATGGTGGATCCATTTCCAATTTTCTGAGGAATCTCCGCAATGATCTCCATAGTGGCTATACTACTTTGCAATTCCACCAATGGTGTAGAAAAGTTCCTATTTCTCCCCATCCTTGCCAGAATTTACTGTTGTTTGACTTCCTGATGATTGCCATTCTGACTGAGGTTAGATGGCATCTCAGTGTAGTTTTGATTTGCATCTAGTTACTCTTAGTTCTATAAAAATGTCATATATCAAAGATATTTTTATATATGGCAACAGATATTATTTTCTATTTTATAAAATAATGTTTCTAATAATATTATCTTAATTGGCTATTTGAAAACATAATGTTCTTTTATGATGTACTAATTATATTTTCATTTGATTAAAAAGCAAATATTAGGAGTTGTCACCAGGTAATCCTTAAAATGTCCTTTATCATTATCCTGTATTATTATCTTTTTATACCTGATGAAATACATCTTGGTGGCAAAATGGAATTGCAATGGTTACACAGAACACTTTTGAGTTAAAAGCTTAATGTTTTCCAAAGATCCTGATTTACATTTGGGGGACTATTATCTTTGGAGTTATCATGCCTATAAGAAAGGGGACCACATTAAATCATTCAAGAAGCAATTCTTTACATGAAAATTGTTAACAATAGCATTCTGCAAAATTTAATTTCCCTACTCTTTTCTTAATATAAATGATTACCTTACATAATAATAAAAGTTGACTCATAAAGAGCACGTGATGTATATCATAGATTATTTTTTATCATCATTTTGAGATGAGGAATTGAGGCATCAGGAGCTTAAAGAACTTGGTAAAGTCAAACTTGACCCTGGTATGACTCCAGAATTTTTTTTATTGAAGTACAATCAGATGCATATTAAAAGGCATGTAGAATATCCTAAAAATGTAATCACAGACTAGAAACTACCATTTGGAAATGGAGGTGTAGACGTGGGGTCAATCCTGGAACACAATAAATTTGAGCCTTCAGTTTTTATTGGTGCAAATATTATCCTATTTCTATTTTCTTTTAACATTTTAATCAATTTGAGTATGAAGTATTAAAATTTGTTAATTTTATCCATTTATCTTTTAAAACTTACTAAATATACATACCTCCCTCAAAATTACATAAGTTTTTAATGTTAATGTTTTTATATATTATATTGAAATTTTAGATAATATAAAAGTATTTTTATATGATCTAGATCAAGGCCCTAACCGAAGTTCTTTTCCATGATTAGCCAATTTATCTGGAAATGAAAGTTTTTTGTCATATTTTATCTATTTGCTTACTTACTTACTTACTTGCTTGTTTACTTACTAGGTACTGAACTCAGGAGTCATACCTCTATGCTACACCAACAGCACTTTTTATTTTGAAACAGGGTCACGCTAAGTGGCTGAGGCTGACCTCCAACCTGCAATCCTCCTGTTTGAGCCTTCCAAGTGCTGGTATTAGAGGTGTGTGTCACCACACCCAACATATTTTGTTTCTTTAAAGATATATGAACACTAAATGGGAATATAGAAACCTAACTGAGCCAGATGTAGGGATGTAGTGAATCATTTGTTTAAAAAATGTATTTAAGGTGGCATGTCACTGTACTGACTCATCCATATGAGACCAGTCCACAATCCCATTGTGACGGGCTTTTAAATTTCTATATTTTCTTTTCCTTTCCTTTTTCCTTCCTTCTTTTCTTCCTTCCTTCTTGCCTTCCTTTTTCCTTCCTTCCTTCATTTCTTTCTTTTTTTTTTGGCACTAGGGGTGGAACCCAGGAGTATTCTACCTCCAAGCTACACCCCCACTCCTCTACCCAACCTAGCCTCTAGTGACCATTAATATACTCAATGTTTTTAGAGTCCACATACTAGTGAGTACTTGCGGTACTGTCTTTTCATGCCCAGTTTACTTCATCCAACATAATGTGCTCCAGTTCTAACTATAATACTACAAATGACAGGATTTGATTCTTTTTATGACTGAGTAGTATTCCATTACATATATGTATATACTTATAGATATTACATCTTCTTTATTCATTTATCCATTCATGGACACTTCATTTGATTCCATATCTTGGCTGTTGTGAATTATGCCACAGTAATCAAGGGAATGGAGGTATCTCTCTGATATCTGATTTTGTTTCTTTTGAATATATGCCCAGTAGATATTCATATATCTGAATCATATGGTAGTTCTATTTTTAGTTTTATGAGGAAGGTCTTATACTGTCTTCTTTAATGATAAGACTAATTGACATTCCCACCAAGAGTATTTAAGAATTTCCTCTTTCTCTGTACCCTCACTAGCACTTATTACTGTTTTTTTCCTTGTTAGTGCATTATAATCATCTTTATGAAGTTCAAGGTGATAGAGGCATACATGCACACAAGACTCTTTGATCCCTTCTCCAGTTCCTTTCCTATTGCTTCCCTCTTCCTTCCTTCCCATGCTCAGCACAGTGATTGACTTTAATAAGTTTGTATATGGACATCATGTCCATTGAGGTGTTTCCCTCTTCCCCCTTCCCATCTCCCTCATTTAGGTCACCTTCTTCATTCATCCTTTGTCTGGAGTCCCTCTTACGTCCCATTTTCTCCATAGCTTCCATGTATTAGGGAGAATATCTAACTTTTCACCTTTTGTGACTGACTAATCTCACTTAGCAAAGTGTTCTCCAGTTCCACTCATTTCCCTGCAAATGACATAATTTTTTTGTTCTTTATGGCTGAGTAAAATTCCATTGTGTACATATTGCCTAATTTTGTAATCCATTCTTCTGTTGATGGACATCTCCTCTGATAGAGGACTAATATCTAGAATCTACAGAGAACTCTAGAAACTCACCACCAAAAATAAATAAATAAATAAATAAATAAATAAATAAATAAATAAATAACTCAATCAAAAAATGAGCAAGTGAACGAAATAGACCCTTCACAAAAGAAGAAATACAAATGGCCGATAAACGTATGAAAAAACATTCAACATTATTAGCAATCAGAGAGATGCAAATCAAAACTACCCTGAGATTTCACCTAACCCCAATTAGAATGGCAATCATTAAAAACACAACAACAAATGCTGTTGAGGATGTGGAGAAGTAGGAACTCTAATACATTGTTGGTGGTATCACAAATTAGTGCAAACACTTTGGAAAGCAGTGTGGAGAATCCTCAGAAGAATGAGAATAAACCTAGCATATGACCCAGCTATACCACTCCTGGGTGTCTACCCAAAAGGATGGAAATCAAACTACCAGAATAATGCATGCATATCTATTTTTATAGTTGCATAGTTCAAATTTGCCAAACTATGGAATCAGTCAAGCACTTGTAATTTTTTGTCTTTTTGATTATAGCCATTCCAACCTGTTGCTTGTCTTTATGCTGGTATCACATGGTTGTTGCATAATAGGATAATGACTGAAAGGGCTATATATTTTAAATAATTTTCTTAGTTAATATTAGTCAATACTTTAGTGAACTCCAGATTTATTTTGTATTTAAAAATAATTCATATTTTTGCATAATTACACTTGCTATATATTTGATATATTTGCAATATGTAATTCTTTTTTATTATTTATTTATTTTTATACTTTTTATTGGTGCATTGTAATTATACCTAGCAGTGAGGTTCAAAGTCATAAGCGTGAGCATGCATGCAGGTCTTGGTGTGTATATTTCTAAGAATAAGGTTTAGTCTTGCTTCTGATAGCAGACACACTAAGTATAAGTCTCTGTATTACCACAGAACACAGATCTTGAGAATATCTCCAGTGAAGTGAAGGAGGTGGTCCAGGAGAGGGAGAATTCATGAAACACTTCCACTGACATGTATTTGTGTGAGAATACCGATACTAACTCAATATCTTGCATGGGGAAGGGAGGCATGGGGAGGGAGATGGGGGAAAGCCCACCACGTGCTGTGTGCATGTATGTCACCATCACTATGATGTGAGACTGTAATGCATCAATAAAAGTATAAATAAAGAAGTCCAAATAAGAAAAAAGTTAAAAAAAGAAAAAAGAAATCCTTGAGTGGTTTTAAGGTTGAACAAAGACTATTAGTTTACCTACTTCATTCAATAATTGTAAGGATTACATAAAATACTAGAAGTCGAGCATTTAGCCCAAGAAAGTATTCAGTTAATGACAGCTTCTATTATTAATATCACCATATTTTATCAATGATATAGAGTTTTCTATATTTGAGAGTCACACAATTTTTAGCGAACATATTTCTATGCATTTTGCATATTTGTTGTAGTTTGTTACAAAAATCTTTATGAGCTTATGTTTTTTAGTGAATAATTCTATGATACAGAAAACATTAATAATTACTGTATATTTACTTTACATGTGTTTTAACTTAATAAACTTTAATTCCATTTTTAAAGTTTTTAAATTAAATATTTAAAGCCTACCTAGTAAAGGTCAAATTTTGAATTTTTTTCTGTCAGCACTTTTAAAAAAAATTGATGTAACTTAAAATGCTTTCTACATATGTTAGGCACTGTATGAAGTATATACATATTACTTTAATCTTCAAATCACATTATGGAGGTGAGGAAAAGTATATCTGAAACACAGGAGATTCCTTTAGACATTCCCTAGTATTACCATGTTCCATGATTAAGGCCAGCAGGAAATTATAGCAGATACAAAGGATGGGCTACAGGCTTAAATTTCTCAAAGAATAAATCAATAAAAATATTATTTCCTCAATAGTAACATACAAACAACATAAAAGGAACAGAGAAAGAACAAGAAAGTATTAAAAATGACAAAAGTAGAAAAATAATAGACTATAACAATGAATGTAAATGAGATATACTGCTCATTTTAAAAGAGTTATGTTTCCTCTTGGAAAAGGCAAAACTCGATTCATAAGAGGTCATAATTGTAAGATGCTATTTTAAAGGTCATATTTTTACCTTTCAACTTTTAAGACTCTACAAATAATTATAACTCGTCTTTTATGATTAGTAAGCTTCTTGAGCCTTGCAAAATTATGTCTTTCATTTATTCTCATATTTTAAACAAATGGTATGGGTATATGATAGTATATTTTTCAGAAAATATTATGGCATTTTTAACATATTAATAATGTTTAAATATTGTTAATATTTCCAGGTAGGAAATATGAGGTCACAATAGTTTTACAGATTCTTGAAGTTATATACTCTTGGATATATTTACTGAAATTTTATTTAGAAAATTTCTTCTATGTTCATAACAGATGATGTCTTGTAGTTTTTTTATTTTTATATTTCTATCTAATTTAATATCCATATTACATTGGCTTCATAAAACAAGTTAGAAGGTATTCCCTCATCTTTAATTTTTTGAAAAGTTTGTATATAATTGTAATGTTTTTACTTAAATATATTATAGCATTCACCAGTGAACTAAACTGGGCCTGCATTTTTCTTCATGGGAAAGGTTGTAACTACAGTTTCAATTTTTAAAATGCTCTTAATGAAATAAAGCAATCATTGGACTTGAAACACTTGTTTTCTGCTTTTCAGGAATCTCTATTCTTCATCGCTTGCTGTCCAGTGTCTTGGATACACACACACACACACACACACACACACATACACACACACACACACACACACACATGTGCCGATGCAACTGTGTTTCCATGTGATATATCTAATATCTATGGCTATCCTACATATATCTATCTATCAAACAGAAAGGAAAATAAGGGAAGGAGTGGAGAGAAGGAAAGGAGAGAGAAAATGTGGGCAAAAGTTGAGAGGGGGAGCAGGAGAGAAAGAGTAAAGATTGTAAATCTGGTTCCTATCACTTCATCTTGATCACTAACAGAAGTCTAGTAATATCTTCTTATTTACCAAGTCAAATTAAACTCTTCAAAATCTATCTGAATAGCTGAAAGGCCCCTTAAGATCTACTTTTTAAAAATTATTAATTTAACTAGGCACTCCCACAGGTATGAGCAATATCATAAACCCATTGCTTCTCGACCATTGAAGAGTTACTGATGGAAATTAAACCTAAATTATCTATGGATAAAATCAGTCTAGTGTTGAAGTTGCCTGCAAAGGCTGGGAGATGTTCAAGGAACAAGTTATTTATTTCTGTGACTTTTTTGAAAGAATAGTCTCGCTCTTTCCAAAAGCCAAGTTCTGTCAGAGTAGTACTTTGACTCTTAGGATCACTTCTCTTACCTCATAGCACTTTCTATTCCATCTACAAGAGTCCTCTTTGATTCCACACCATTAATGATTCATTGACCAGGAGCTACAATTTCTTCTTTCCCTAACAGGAATCATTGCACCAGGGGCCAGTCACATTATCTTTTTCATTTTTGAAAATTTAAAAGTCTGGTTATCTCTATATATTGGGTCCAGGAGTCTCAGAACTTTTTACCCTATAGATGTTGTCAATTCTCTTTTCTAAAGAGTAGAGCTACACTGATTATCCCCAGGAGACCTCATACTGTCACCTTCATGCTTTGGGGTGAAAGCCACTCGCATGCTTCCATAACATTTTTCATGCTTCAAACCAACTAAAACAATTGTTGAACACTTCCACTACTTATGAGGGAGAAATAGAATATAAAACTTCATAAGATGTTGTGTTATAGAACTTTGTAGATGATTAGTTTCTGATATAGTTCTTTTAAAATTGTTTTCCAGCTACAGACTGTTTTTTCTTTCAAGAAATGCAGGCTCTATTATCTTATTTTTTCTGCATTATTCTGAGTTTTTCCAGTGCTACATCATTGCTGCTGTTGCCATTTGCATTGTAACTTATTTTTCCCTACTGTATGTGAGATAGACTGTTAGCTTGTATACGCAGTGCTATATTTTACATGCATTAATTTATTTAACCCATATAGCAACTCTATGAGAGAACTACTGTTACCTCCAGTTTAAGGATTAAGTATACATGTTATTGGAAAGTGAAAAACGTAGTGCAGGTTGTGAAAAGTAGATGTGAAAATAAGAAATTTGAATATATTTAATATCCTGTGTTGGGAGAGAGTATAAGTGCTGTGAGAGGTGATATAAACATACAGAGATTAAAAGATATATATAAATAGTTAAAATAAGAAAAATTTGGGGAAATGGAGATGTATTATAAGTCTTCAACTAAAATAGTAGCAATTATATACCATGTATTATGATAATTGACTGGTTGATACATAATTTGTGTGTGTGTGTGTGTGTGTGTGTGTGTGTTACTGTGTATTGGACTCAGAAGTGTTCTTTCACTGAGCAACTTCCCCAAGCTCGTTTTATTTTTAATTCTGAAGCAGGGTCTCTCTAGTTTACTGTGTGCTGGCCTCGGGACTGTGATCCTCTGTCTCAGCCCCCAAGAACTGGGATTACAGGTGTGTACCACTGCACCTGGCTTGGGTGATGCCTATTATGAGATAATTTGACAATTTGAAGGGGGAAAATCACATTTATCCTTTGTTTTCATTGTCCAGTTATTCTTGACTAAGTAAGTAGATCAATAACTTGTCATTTTTGTTACTAATCATTTTAGGTTAGAAATTGCTTTTAGAATTTGATGTAAATCATGAAACTCATCTATCATATAAACACACACAATTATATTTATTTATTTACCTTGGTTTCATAATTCAGAAGTTCCTTCAAATATTCCAGACCAAGACCCCACACTCTATAAAAAAGCTTTTATTTTTATGCTATTCCTTAGTAGTTCTTTAGAGACCAAGATCAAGCTAGATATATAAAGTGGAAATTAAAAAAAACCAACTAAAATAATGCCTAGTAAGATGGGGGATAGTGGTCTGGTTTATTTGCATAAGCAGCATTTAGTGATCACCACTAAATAAGTGCAATCAATATGTCTTAATATCCATTGGCATCAGAGAAACATGAAATGGATTAGGTTTATTATATATTCGTGTTGAACACAAACAGAAATTACTGGAAGTGATATTTGTTAGATAATGCATTGGAGGGTGAAGAATACCCTTTTAGAAGAATCTTTATAATTAATAATGACTTTGAATAACTTTGAGTGAGAAAATTGATGTTTTGTCTGGAAGCAGTAAGACATAATTCACTTATCCTCAAACTTCTATGTAGAAATGACTTTATTAGATTCAGTTGGGAATCTTAAAAAATAAATGAGTCCTTCCCCACATCCATCTCGCTTATAGACATTTTTACATTTTTTTCATATTCAGATTAATTAAGAATAAGGTATGATCCAGTAACCAGTATTAAAAGCAAAGAAAAACAAAATCGCCCCAGGTGATTTTGAGTATTGGGAAGTTTGGCAAACACTGACCTAATTGAACTCCAGGGCCCTTTTTACTTTTTAAAAAGATCATGTGTGTGTGTGTGTGTGTGTGTGTGTGTGTGTGTTCTGATTTACCATCTTGGTTTTAAGAATAACTGTATGGCTAGGTGAAAAGATATCGGAGTTATTGCAGATAACATGTAGAAGGAATTCGCAGTTCTGCCTTTGCATAATATGAAGAGTAAGATCTTACTGAAGTTTAAACTATAATCCAGTATAAAATTCTCTTTTGGTTCTAGTGAGGGGAAATCATATGAGATTTAGAAATAAATAGACCTACTTATTTTTTGTCATTAATTACACTTTTGTCAAAGCTTTCTTCTCAAGAGTGATAAGGTTTTAAAATTCTTCAATAAATATTTGTTTGGAGTAAGCTAGACCTCAAATAAGGTACCTGTTTTTTAATCATAATTGTTTTCTGAAGATATTTTTCTTAGCAAAATTTTCTTTTTCCTATTAAATCTATCATGTATCAGTTACTTATTCATCACTTTCTATTTATCAGGTGTTATATACTTTAGCATATATGTAGTTTTATTATATATAAATTATATATAGTTTCATTATATATCAACTCTATATAGTTTCATCATATATGTAAACTACATTTAGTTTCATTATACCATTTCATTATATATAAACTATATATCTCTCTATAGTTTCGTTTAATCCTTATAACAATCTTACTGAGTTGATGTTCTAAACTATGTTTTGCTAATGAGAAAACAGAGGCAAAAGGAATTTAAACACTTTTTCCAAGACAACTGAGCCAGTGACAAACAGAGCATAGATTAAAACTCAGGTTTATGTGAATTAAAGCACCAAACGTTTAACCAAGAAAACATTTTGACTTCACAAACAATAACAACAGAAGCTGAATCAGATTTGCTTTTTCTGGCTTATTGTACTTTTAATTTTATGAAAATTTCTAAAGAAAAATAGATAATTTCAAAGATGATATTAAATCCCTTGAAAAGAAGGATATTTTGTTAGTTCAAAGATTAAATATTGTAATAGAACCTCAGAATTATAACATAAAGTTCATTTTATCTACTTGTATTTAACTTTTTTGGATATCTTAAATATTATTAGTGTTTTATCTGTATCTTTTAGCACTTTATATTAAGTATTCATGCTTATAAAAAGTAAATCAGGATCTATGCAATGCAGATATTTTTGTGTTTTATTAATAATATTAACTTGTTGGGAAGTTAATCTTTCTCTTCAGTCATAGTGTTTCTATATAAACATAATAACTCCTATGTGCAATATAGTAAAAATATGTGCTGGAATTTGGCTGCCAGAAAAGGAGCTACTAGTATTCAGAGATTAGCAGTGAATGAAGCAGGAGATAGAGGTTGAACAGTATATGGTTAGTGTAGGAGATAGAAGTTTGCTTTATCACTTGGATGAGGTACTTCAAAATTTGGGATTTATTCTACTTTTTGATTTCTCAATCGCATGTTTCTGATATATTCATGTAGAAGAATGTTTTAGAACCAAATTAAGTGAATCTTGTGGTGCGGAAAGGAATTCATCCAGTTTATCATTTTTAATTAAAAGAACTTTATGCGTTAGTTGTTTATTTGACCAGCATTTCTGTTTTAAGATGCTTGAATCATTATCAGTATTGCTTTTCACACTCTCTTTTATGTAATCCTCACAGCAATCCTTTCTTGCAGGTATTATTAGTACTTCCTATTTGATAGAAAGAGGACTTTTGATTCATTGAAAGTATAAGTAGTTATCTTAGATTCTTTTAGATTGAAAGAGGTAGAACTTAGCCCATCTCACTCAAAGTTCTTAATGGATGGCTTAACAAACAGCTGGGTAACATCACTACCTGAAACATTCTTTGCCCAGTTGCATTTCTTATATTGTACTGCAAATAAATTATTAGAACAAACCTAAGCAACCTCATTTTGGTTGTACACTGGGTGATTCCAATGATAAAAAGCTCTTTGGTCAGATACTCTGCCAAGAGGTCCTTGACTTATATGAGTATTTTTTTCCAGTAAGAACTTCAAAAAGAAAAATTGATCAAGGCTTTGCATAGGCTTCTCAATAATCCATTCGTTTTCTCAGATAGGTTTCAGCTATGAAGAGTGAACCAAAAAGGAATTACTCAGAGTTGACTGAGTTTATTCTCCTGGGATTCAGGACATCTCCAGAAGTACAGGTTCTCTTGTTCTTATTGTTCTTGTTTATCTATCTGGTCATTTTATTGGGAAATCTCAGCATGCTAATTGTCATTAAAATAGACTACAGACTTCATACACCTATGTATTTCTTTCTCCGAAATTTGTCTTATTTAGATCTCTGCTACTCCACAGTCATTGCACCCAAAACTCTGGTTACTTTCTTGTCCAAGGAAAAGAAAATTTCTTACAATGGGTGTGCCACGCAGTTCTTTTTCTTTGCTCTTTTCGTTGGGACTGAAGGTTTCCTCCTGGCTGTTATGGCATATGATCGTTTCTCAGCCATTTGCTCACCCTTCCTCTACACTGTGCGCATGTCTCGGCAGGCTTGTGTGCGTTTGGTGCTTGGCTCCTACATCTGCGGATGCATCAACTCCATGATACAAACAGGTTTCACCTTCAGTTTGCGTTTCTGTCAAGAAAACAGACTGGACCACTTCTTCTGCGATGTGCCGGCCCTGATCAAGATCTCCTGTGCGGACACCTTTGTGAATCAGGTCGTGCTGTTTATTCTCTCTGCTCTCATCATTGTCACCACCACAACTGTCATCCTGGTGTCCTACGCATATATCCTCTCCACTGTCCTGAGGATCCCCTCCACCAGCGGCAGGAGTAAGACCTTTTCCACCTGCACGTCTCACATCACAGTGGTGAGTTTATTCTACGGGACCGTGTTCTTCATGTATGCCCAACCTGGGGCCATCGCCTCACCAGAGAAAAGTAAGGTCATAGCTGTATTCTACACTCTTATCATCCCTATGTTGAATCCTCTGATTTATAGTCTAAGAAACAGGGAGGTAAAAAATGCTTTGAAAAAGATATTCTTGAGAAAAATATCTTTTCATTGACTCCCAATCATCATAAAAGTGCAGACTCAGCTAAAAGCAATAGTATAAATAATTTATTATGGCACAGTTTCAATGAAAGTCATCTAAAAGTTTTAGACAGTAAAGTTTGCTTTCATTTTTAATGATTCATAGCGCTTCTAAAAATAATTTAAAAAATCAATATAGATTTTAATATTTCCACATAATTATAGAGTGGTATCTAGGTATTATATAGTTTCAAAATTGCAACCAAAACACAGTACTACCCAATTAGTATGCATATTACACTGATTAATAAGATAAATGGCATTAATATGTATAAATAGCTGCATGTTCATGTATCCATTGGAGGGAGAAAGACAGACACTACTGAATCTTCTATGTCCTTTGATTATCATCAAGCTCAACATTATCCAATTTTTGCAAATGACAAAATGCTATGGTTATGTAAATTATTTGCTTTGCCAAATAATTAATCACACAAAAGAATAGCTCCAATGATTATACAAATAATACTATTAATAATCCAAATATTAATGATTCCTTCAAGAAGCAAAAATCAATAACCAAAGGCAGTATAGCTGTTTCAAAACTATCTTATCACGAGGTCTTAATAAATGTTTGAAATATAATCAGCATTACTGTTTATCTAATTAGTTTATATTTATATTTCTGTATCATTTTCACAACATATTTGATTGAAAGTTCTTATTTGGTTTTATGTTTGAAAAATTAATGCCATAGAACTATATAAAATATTTTCCTGTAATAATTTATTTCTTTTAATGTCTGTGGTTATGTATGCTTTGTGTTTTTATTTTTATTTATTTTATTATTATTTGTTTTTTTTGCTTTGTGTTTTTATTCATGACAATTTTATTCTATTTTTGTTCCTAAATTAGACTTGCCAAGCGTTTGGCTTCATTCATACCTCAAAATTTTTAGTTTCCTATCATTATTATAAAAGCATTGTGTGGTGTGATATCTAGAAATTACATAGATTTTTGTTTTTCTTTTACTTTAAGTCTATTCAAATTGCATACAAAAACACTACAATAAGTTAATACTTACATTAAATTTATTAATATTATGTCTGCATATATATCTACATACCCATGTAATTGTTTTAATTTATTTTCTCAAGATCTGGTTTTCTGAATTCATATATGGAATATTTACTATCTTATTTTCATGAATTATGTTTGATGTTTATATAGTTTTCAATGTAATTTGTTTTGTAAGTAATTTTCTGTAATCTAATAGTCCCTTTCACCCATGGTTTATTTATATGTGGTTTCTTGCTTGTTTCAATATAGTCAATTTATTTAGATAGTCTCTTCTTATTGCTGAATTCTTGTTTTATCACCAAACGTTTGGAAAATTGAAAAAAAAAATACCGTTTTGGTTAGGTTATTGTTATACCAGGTAGACATTGATCTTTAAAAAAATTATTGGTGCAATGAAATTATACATCATAATGAGATTCAAAATGATAAGCACACTGATGGTTTAATATTTAAAAAATTCAGGGTCATATTCACCATACTACCTGATTAAAATATTTTAGAATCATTAACTTGGGAGCTATAGATAGAGCATTTCATAAATATGAAACACCATTTTATGAGAAAGAAAACTTAGGAAATAACTAAACTTCATTAACTGGATAATGTATACATATACAAACTGAATGGATATGCATTCTAACCAGTAGATATTAGAAATACTTTCTTTAAAATTAGGAAAAAGACAAATATTCCCATTATCCCTGAGGCATTTCAGCACTCTATCAGAAATCTAGCAAGTGTATTATGATAAGAAGTAGAAATTAAACACACAAGTGATCAAATTGTCATTTAATTGATGATGTAAAAAGAGTTTATGAAGATGTCTAGGCTAATGTACAAAAATAAGTTGCATATATATATAATAGTAGTAAACATACAATATTTAATTATAAGATTACACCATTTGCAGGTGTAGCAGAGATCATAGAAAACTTAGAAATTATTCAGCAAATGGAGTACAAGAGTTCTAGTGGAAAATTATAAATTCTTTAAATCATGTGATAGAACATATTGTTCAAAAATTAAAAAGAGCATCAAGAGAAAATATATGTACATATAAATATACTAAAATTAAGAACTTTTGCTCATGAACGAATACTTCACATAAAGTAAAAGTAAAATATATAAGATGAAAGGATATGTTCACAGTATGTATGACCAATAAGATTATATATTGAAAGACATAGCAACCAATACAAAACAGACAAAATGTGAGACTATAATGCACCAATAAAAGCATATTAAAAAAGGCAACATATGCTAATATGCATTCTGCAGAAGAACAAACAATGAAATTAATTGGTATGTTTATGTCATTAGTGATTTGAGAAATAAAAATCAAAATTACAATAAATTCCATATTACACTCTTGCAACTGGAAAAAATTGAGAACATCTGACCATGCCAAGGCTGGAGCAAATATATGGACTACAGGATTCGTTCTCAAACGGGGCAGTATCCCCTCCAAGGAGGAAGGCTCATTTCTCATTTGTAGTAGAAATATCTTTTTCTCCTTCTGTATAATTTTCTCAGGTATCATATCTTGTTTATATATACAAATGAAATTTGTTTCAGTATGTAAATGTATAATATACCATTTTACAGTATGTTTATGGTACCAAAATTTTATGGTGGTGACCAGAAAAAAAAATGTACAAAAAAGACTCTTGGGATGGTAATGAAAAAATAAGATAAAATTTACAAGTATTTTACAGGCTCTACTTTACATTGCATTTCTAAATAAGTGAAAAAATTGTCATTATCTCCTAGTGGGACATGTATGTATTGTTTGATTCAGAAATACCTCTTCTGAATAGATACACTGAAGAAGATCTTGCACATGTACTGGAGGAGATATGCATTAGAATGTTCATATAAACATAGTTAACACGATTAAAATTCCAGAAATAAACCAAATGCTCATCAATAGATTTGATGAATGAAAAATGAGGTATTTATGTAATAGAATGAGACAAATAAATTGAAGATATATCTACAATGAGCATGAATCTAAGCAATAACATATTAAGGAGACAAAGTCTCAAAAGATTATATATAAAATACTTTGCTAAAAAATTAGAGTTTGTACTTTCTCAGATTTCATTAGTTGGTTCTGTTTTTTTATGTTCTTTTTCTGTTCCAGAAGCTCTTCCAGAACACCACATTACATTTTATTATCATGCTTCCTTAGCCTCCATTGGACTGTGACATTTTCTCAGATTTTTCTTGTTCCTATTGACCTTGACAGTTTTGAGGAGTACCAGTCAGATATTACACAATACCCTCCATGCCTCTATTGGAGTTTGGAGTTTTTTCTTATGGTCAGACTAGATTTCTGGGTTTCTGGAAGGAAGATGATTGAGTGAAGTGTCATTCTCAACACTTCATTTCAGGAATACTTTTTTTAAAAAAAATTTTTATTGTAGTAATTCGTGCAATATAGCATACATCTTTGTTAAGTACAAGTTGTTAACAACATATTTGCACACAATTCTCATTTGACCCCTTCCCCAATTCCCACCCCAGTCCCTCCCCCTCCCTCCCCCTCAGGTTCACTTCACTGAGTGACCTTGATATGATTGTGTAAGTACATCATGTGCCTTAGGGCGTCCCTCTGCCCCATGCATCCACTACAATTAAATCAACTTCTTTGCTTATCGAGGATCTCTCCTTTTCATCTGGAGACCCTCCTATGCCCCATCTTCTCCCTAGCATCCACACATTAGGGAGAACATATGCTTCTTAACTCTTTGTGACTGACTAATCTCACTTAACATAATGTTTTCCAGTTGCATCCATTTCCCTGCAAAGAACATGATTTTTTTCTTCTTTATGGCTGAGTAAAATTCCATTGTGTACATATCCCATAGTTTTGTAATCCATTCATCTGTGATTGGACATCTTGGCTGCTTCCATAGTTTGGCTATTGTGAATTGAGCTGCTATAAACATAGATACACATGCATCGGTCTGATAATTTGGTTTCCATTCTTTTGGGTATATACCCAGTAGTGATATTGCT